>OLKM01001108.1:30000-43253 GCA_900291075.1 Melanogrammus aeglefinus
TTTTTGGGACAACGCTACGTTCTCGTGCGATAAACCCAGAAGGGATGCCGTCTGCAAATATTATGGCTCTCGGATGGACCGTCGTTTGGTGGTGTTTGTCCTGCCCGGACATGCAAATGAGGAGGAAGAAGATGCACGGTGGAAAAAAAAACAACAATAACCCAGAACCATGGCGTGGCACCGTGGCGGGCTATTGATCCAGCAAAAAGTTGCTGACCATTTGAGGGTTTAAAAGTCCATGTCTTGAAGACCGTCCTTTGTAGTTTTAAATGAGTCTGGCTCGAAGCAGAAAGGCTGGGGAGAACGGCGTGCCTCTGTATGCAGAGCCAACCCCACATTGTGACGCTTCCCTCAGGGTCAAACCAATATAACACATCCCAGCTCACACAGCATGAAATGGTGCAGAGACAGGAATAAAATACGCCTCGCGAAGCCTGGAGGGAAAAGACAACCAGTATAAGGAAAAACACTTCCATAATAAAGACTAATCACTTATGGATACAAATGACCGATAAATAGAATAAATCATAACAATAGTCCTGCCAACGCTCTCCCCCCCACCCTCCCACCCTCCCACCCGACAACCTGAATTCATCTCCTTACTCGGCTTCTGTCTTAAAGGAAGAACAGAGGAGGAAAAGGAGAAAAGAGACTGAAGAGGCTATTTAGTGATTTGGGCAGTGAAGCTTCACGGGTGCCAAGGACACGTAAGAGAGACAAAGAGACTGGTATTGCCACTCAATACATCAGACGTCAGCCAGGCTCCCCCCCCCCTCTCAGACCAATGGATGTTCTCTTGCAGAAACCCCCCCGAAAAAAAAAAACAAAGCTTGAGATCTATCCGAGGTAAGTAGACTTCACCCGAACATAACGGAAACGGCAGAGTGGCAAAGAAAAGCGTGCGGTGTGGCGCGTGTGTTTTTTATTTTAATAGCCATGTTCGGTTGTGGTGAGATTAGTGGACAAAACGTTCCCTTCATTTCTGGATTTTGTTTTGAGTCAAAGCAAAAGCAAAAAAACAAACTAAGCCCACCATTTTCTTTTTATCCATCAGTGCTGTTTTATTTTGTGTGTTCACTCATTTGTAATTACCTGTTGGTCTCCACCGCGGGCACATCAGAGATGATGCGAAAGCGAGAAGCTCGAGAAGCTCTGTTCCGCGGCGAGCAGGTCCCGTCACACCACTCCTTCTGAGCAGCTGGTGTGATGATTACAATGTGTTCCTCTTCTTTAATCAATGGACACTCAACTATCCTGATTCATTGGCATTTCAGATTATACAAATAACGTGTGACGACGAAGGCTGCACCAACCCCGCCATGCCCTTGCACTCTTTTGTTGTTCCCCGACTCTCTCTCTCTCTCTCCCTCCTCCCTCCCTCCCTCCCTCCCTCCCTCCCTCCCTCCCTCCCTCCCTCCCTCCCTCCTCTCTCTCTCTCTCTTCTCTCCTCTCTCTTCTCTCTCTCTCTCTCTCTCTCTCTCTCTCTCTCTCTCTCTCACTCTCTCTCACTCTCTCTCACTTTCTCCCTCCCTCCCTCCCTCTCTCTCTCTCTCTCTCTCTGTCCCTCCCGCTCTCTCATACATACGCTCTCTCTCTCACTCAATATCTCCCTCTCTTCTCTTTTTCTTTCTGTGAAATTTTTTCCAGCTCTAACTCCAATCAGCCATGCCTCAGAAGGGCCTCACAATTGCAAAATGGCAAAACATTTCTTGGGGAAGATAAGGCTGCATGGATTTGGTGCACTGCTTAGTAATGGAAAGCAGTGAACAACAATTAAACGTTCATCAGCAACAAACATTGGAGCTATTTTCTAGCGCCGCTGTTTAAGCTACATTTATCCTCATTAGTCAACTCTCACTAGAATTGTTTTTTTTTTTTTATTGGATGCCTTTTTATTTTTTGACTATTTCTCCATTCTCTTGGCAATAGGAGGGGGGAAAACAATTATTCATCTGTTATCATTACTGTGGGGCGATTTTGAATCAGCAAAGCAAAGCCATGGAATGCTCTCGCAAATAGTCTAATGTCATGGGCACAAACATGCAGTTTGGAGGGAATGCTACAGTATCAGCAGACATTAAGAGAGACATTAGTTTTTCTTCATCTTCCACTGATGATATTGTATTAATAAATTACATCTTAACCATTTTATTATGGAATGAGTCATAGTCACAGTCACCGTGATAAAAAATATAGCTGATAAGAAAACAGACAAAGTGCATCAAACCAAACCATCAAGGACTAATATCTATGGCTTAATGGATTCAAACATTGTCCACAGGGACTCAAGAGTGAGATTTGTAATGTACAACAGGCTGTTACTGTGTGTTGTATTAATGCAATTTAAATAACGTGATGTTGAAAAGCTACAACATTATTTGAGAAAATAGTAATGATTTAGATACAGGCCTAATATGCATTATCGAGCAATTCATTTACATTATCTGCTCATTTTAAGGACGATTTCCCCAATCTTCAAGATTGAAAAGGTGGATTTGATGATGGGAAAACAGTGGTATCAGAAAGTTGAAATTGGGCCTCAAGAGCGAAGAGCACTGTAAAGTACAGTAGAATACCTTGAGGCCCTAATAGAAGCTATCCCCCACAAAGGTTCGGTCAGCTCTTTCCCCTCCATCTCTCACAGAGTGCCGCTGTGAATGAATTGACTGCACGGATGCAGATGCAGTCAATTCACGCTGTCAGTTAATTCATTTAGTCTATAAGTTGTGCTGTAGAAAAGGCTTATCAATGAACCCCATTAAACATCTCTCACCCAAGGGGGAGGGGGATGGGGAGTGGTCCTTTAACCATGCAGACCATTGTCAGCAGACAAAAGACCAGCTAATCAATTGCTGCTTAATTACTTGTGGTGTATGGTTCAGAGGAGCAGTAAAACAGAACCCAGGCGCCAGTGTCATCCTCTGCACACACACACAGAGGGCTCGTAATGCTTTGCAGTGAGGCCCGCACATCACAAGGGCAGATCCATTCACAAAAGAATTTAGAAAGAACAATATCATTTTGACCCAACCAGGACTGAGAGGAGATAAAGCCATTATTTGAATTCATACCCAAGTTACAATTCGGCTTATCATTTGCACGTTATATATTGTGTCCCTTGACACAATGTATGACAATAGACTCTGGCTTTCTATTTCCAGATTAGAATTTCCTACAATGATTTTCTGTGACCAACAGTATCCCAAGTATCCTGAACAAGAATAAGATATGTTTTGCATATTGTAGCTTCTAAAAAAAAAAAGTGTGCACTTCTGCTTCATGCACTCCACTGTCTGCAACCATGCTAGGTATTGATCTTTGAAGAAACTCTGGGTATTCAGAGCCACCAAGGGCAAGGACATTCCCTTATTGTCAACTAGAAGCCCGATTAATAGTTATTGGCAGCTGAGAATGACTCCACGAGTAAGTTGAACCACCTATGAAAAGATATAGGTGACCATGACTCAAACTGCATAGGGCTGACAAGAAAGTGAATCGCATCTAATCTAAATGTAAATGGGCTTCTTTACACCCTTGATAAACAGTTGACGTAACCATTCTTGTCTAATAAACCAATTCGGTTTCATTATGCGGATATCCAAAGAATAAAGTTTGAACATTCGGGAAAAGGAGGAGAATAAATGTCTGCTCAAGAAGAAAACATGCCCTCTGCCTGTATGTGCATTGCAGGGTGTGTGATGTGTTAAGACTGAAAGTTCTTTCTGAGAACACCATTATATTGTGTTTTACATTTTCGTTTTGGAAAAGGTAAAATGGACACCCTGTCACTGAGGGCCATTCCAGGCAAATGAATGATTATACATGCCTGCACCGCACAGCCTAACACATGCGGCATACGCCCATAGTATTTGAGTCTTTCCAATTCCCCTTCTGTCAGCCACAATATGCATTGGACTGCTGAGATGGGGGAGGCATCAGATTGTCTGTGAAGGATGGATCTGGACACTCTTGTCCACAAAACAAAAGTCAAGCTTGGGTATCTTAAATGTCGTGCTGTTTTCAAATTCACGGTATGAGAGACACAACACACAATATGAGAACAAAGGCATTGTCAACACAATTGAGCCATTTAAGTGACAACACAACATGGCCTGACTACTGCAGTGTTTTGTTAATCAAAATGTGATTGAAAAGGCTAATAATTGAACTCCTGCTTATAACTGAGTGGAAGGCTGATTTAACATAGACCATTGACCTATGTATATTTTCAAGAATACTAACAGTGCCAGAAAAGTAAAATTCTTAAAGTGTATCCCTATGCAGATATTTATTATTCAATAAGGTTAATAACCACCAACGGTCATTACAAACCAAGAGTTGCATCAGAAATGAAAAAAGCAATTAAGAGCCACCATCTACTTAGAAACCATTACACCAGGGTGGTGTTGGTGACTGCAACATGACATTCATTTGATATTAGCTAGTGAACGTCAGTTGGCCTCCCCTTTTCAATGTATGCAATGCAGTTACTGGAAAGATATTAATATCAATTCTATGATTCAGGGGGGTGGCATCCGGAGCCGGTAACATTGGTATGTTAGCCGATCTGAGTGTGGGACCTGAGCAGCCATTAATCAATGTCTGAGCACCTCAGCCCCCAAGTCATCTGGGAAAATGGGCCAATTTATAACAAGGGCAAGCGCCATTATTTTAACATTGATATCTCGGCAAAGAATTTAAAAAAGGATGGAAAATGTTTACAACTTTGCATTCGGCCAAATCGTTAAATAAGCACCTTCATGGGTCATGTACTTCAAAGTAAATTAGATACTAATGTTTGTCTACTTTCTGTTCTTTTTGGCTTTCTAGGTCTGTACTGCGATGTTTGCGGTATGCATTCTATAAATGAGCGCTTGGTGCACATTCAGTCCAATACAAGTTAATCAAAAGGGTGCAGAGAATAAAAGAACATATTGGAAAGAAGACGTCAACGTTATGAACTATACTATGAAGGGAGAGAAAAATTGAAAAAATCCACTTTAGAGTACAACCTTCCGTGACAGCTGAGCCAAAAACATCAGAAATAGATGAGGTAAAGTTAAGGCTCAGTCTGCAGAAGCTCAAAAATGAGCCTGTGTGTCAGAAATATGAAATCTGAGTCTCATCTGAACCTAATCTTAACGCTGAGATTCAGTCCCATGGAGACCTGCTGATTCTCGAAATCAATTGTGTTTTAGTGGGCGTGTATATGTGTTATTGTGTGTGTGTGTGTGTGTGTGTGTGTGTGTGTGTGTGTGTGTGTGTGTGTGTGTGTGTGTGTGTGTGTGTGTGTGTGTGTGTGTGTGTGTGTGTGTGTGTGTGTGTGTGTGTGTGTGTGTGCATGTCTGCCTGTGTGTGTATTTGTGTGAGTATGTATATGTGTAATATATTGATGTGTATGCCAGCGTGAGTATGTGTGTAGGAGAATGTGTGTGTGTGTGTGTATGTGTGTGTATATTGTACAGATGTGTATTTATGTGCCCACTTGACCCTGTTACAATTAAAGAAGCACTTTACTTTCGTTGCAGTGCCGGTCAACAGGCAGAAAAATAACAAAGGTCCATAACAAAGCCCACTTAAACAAATGATCTCGATACGCTGCCTCTCCAACAAGAGCGATGGAGATGGAGGGAGAGCAATCACTTATATGAAGCTAATATGTTTGCTTCTCATTTTGTGCTGTGGTCTAATATATTTACTGTTAAAAGCCAGGTTTGAATATTCACTAATAAGATCCATATTGTAGACTATTTCATTGTTCATCATGAAAGAATCACTTTTTTGTCACAAAAAAAATAGTAAATTTAAGTGTGACTTTAAAATTACACAAATCAAGCACAGTATTTATAATTTAGCAGATGCTTTAATAACAAGCCACTGTCCAGATGTTCTTAAGATCCGATATTTATCATCATGCTCAGGGATGCTTACAAGAAAGCTGTGGACAAGAAACTGGTAGCTTTTTCCTGGGAGTCAAACACTATCCTGACCCCAACATTATGCAATAATACCTCAAATGACCGATCAAATAGCCGATCCATGTTGTGTGAGTTTTAATTGGTTGTGAAATAAGGTAGTCTAAAATACATGGGCGGCATGTGGCTCAGTAGGTAGAGTGTAGGGCTGCTCGATTATGGAAAAAATCATAATCAGGATTATGTTGGTCAATATTGAAATCACGATTATTCAAGCGATTATTTTTGAATTTGAAAACATGATGTATTTATCAGCATGTCTCTCCTAAAAACACATAGTAACTGAGCACTTAAAAAAAATACACAAAATGGTCAAAAAGAAAATGTTTAACTCGAAAACTCGATTACATGAGTTTTGTGATCGTTTGAGGCTAAAATCGAAATCCACAAACCATGTAAATTTGACACCGCTGTCGATGGGTGAATGTGTGCATGAATGGGTGAATGTTAGGCAACATTGTAAAGCGCTTTGAGTGGCCACTGCCTGGAAAAGCTAAATGAATGGTAATGAATGGTAAATGGAGTCCATTTACCATTTACCATACGGACTACTAGTTCATCACTATTACTCACCACTCTCGAAGCAAGCATCGAAGACCAGGTGTCCTTTCCGCTGGGTCCCAGGGTACCCTGGTGGGGTGACCGTCAGCTTGTTGACGTTGCCCACCAAGGCATCCTCTCCCCCGGCCTCACTACCTGGAGAAATCACAGAAACCAATGTTTGTCAACCACTTGTGCAAAGCAATTTCGGGTTTAAATGTATTCCTTTGTTTTGGTGGATGCTATAATTTTGGATTAATTTACTTGTTATGACAAATTGGTAGTATTTTCAGTACAGATTTATATTATGACAGACACTTTAACTAAGAATAATTTATAAATCAGCACATATAAGGGTTGAGTGTGATGATGTGTCAGTCTAGATGAATATAATCTCATTTGTTTTGTTTTGAGAAATAAGATTCCATGTAAATCAGAAACATTTGACTACTGTACTTGACTTGACTTACTGAGGGGACAAGTAACAGACAGCAACTCAATGTTTTTATATGAAAACTTTATTTCAAAATTGCGGCAGAGATGTATTCTGACTTGTTACTTCAGCTTTTCATCATCTCATAAACAAGTCAAAAAAAATTGAAAAAGAAACCTTGCATAACCAGTATGATTTAATGATGATTAATAACTCAATGCAATTCATACCATGCATGTAAATAATTAAGTATCACTTAAACTGTCCTAATTGCTACACAAAATAATTTATGTTGCTGCTATAATGCAATTAGTTTTATTGTATTGATGTAAGTTAGACTGAATTTAAATATATCCCATCGTTCTCTTGAATTCGGTTGATGGCAAATGAGGCAGCATTACATACGCAAATTGATCGCAGCTAAAATGCGTCAAACCAACGTTTGCAAATGTACAAGGTAGGGCAACAATCGATAGGAAACAACCCCCCGTGTTATCATTTGGCGAACACCAGCCGAGTAAACCTTTCAAATCATTCTCTAGCGTATGTATCACAATGTTGTGATATCATTTGAGGCTCGGAATGCTTGTCAACTACATGTATCCACAACAATGGGTAGAATCACTTTGTTGTCAGTAGCAACCAAGCTAACTCATAACACATTATTGAGATAGCTGTTGTTTACATCCATGCACCTGCATGCTAGCATGCTAGCAGAGCACACGCTGGCGTTACTATCCTGGCATGCAACATTATAGAAGATGATTTCTAGGTGAGAGAGGCGGATGCTATTCCTTGCGTTCGAGTTGTTAGATGAAACGAGGAGAACGCTTGCTAACAGCTACATTTACACACCAGTCTCGACGTCTTTCATAACATTCTCCTCCATCTTCCTCTCCGTATGTGCCCCGCGCGCAGAGGACGCTGAGTGTTACCAGGGCAACGTGGGGAACACACTTGCGTGACGTGAGGTGAGGCACGCATCGATTTGCATCAGCACCAAGGAATAATATGAAATACAATATAGTAAATGTTGCATATTGTTATAAAACATATATTATTACAAAAAAATAGTTACAATGCTAGAAAACGGACGTTATATGTCTAACCTAAAAAAATAGATTTTAAATTAAACTAAAAGAAAGGCTTTCAAAGGAAAAGCTCACAGCGTTGTTGTCAATAACTAAATTAAGTTGACGTAAATTTAATCCAAATTGTTGTGTAAAAAAAACTACAATAGAATTGAGTCGGATTCCAAACAATCAATTCAATGAATGAATATAATGGGCTACCAACAATGAAGCAGTCATAGGTATAAAAAAGAAAAGAAAGAGAGAGATGTATTTAGGTCCAGTGAATACTGAAGTGCATCCACTACAATTGCTTCCCACATATTCAGCCTCACTGCCGTGGTCACAATAGCAATTTCAGAGGAGCAGGACTGCCCATCACAGCAGGTAGCATGGGCGTCTGGAATTATCCAGCAGATTGATTAAAGCTGGAGGATTTTCCGACAGTCGCTGCATAGTAGATGTCATCAGGGCCAATCAAGCTTGGCTCTGATTCATTTTCCATTACAGGGGCTGCACCTGATTAAAGGTATTAAATGAACGACCACAAGTCCCGAAGCAAGAGGAACACAGGCAACAACTGCTGCTCATTTCTAGGTCTAGACAGCTGGTTTCAAGTGGGGGCAAATGAATTTGACCAGGGGAAGGTCAATGGTTTTTGTGTGAGTGTGATCTGTATTTGATGGTGGGCATCAACAGGCCGCTGAACAGATAGGTCAGCCTGATTATTTCTCAGATGACAGGACGACTATCCTGTGCTTCTCCGTAATATTTTGCCCGAAATTGAAAATTGAATAGCCGTCCTTCATGCTATATCATTCCCTTAACTCTGGGCCAATTAAAGAGCTGCATGGTGGTACAATCAGTCATTTTCAAACAGGGGGATGATTGAAATTGAATTATGGGGGGGGGGGGGGGGGGGGGGAGTAGGGCAAGAGAAATGAATTGGATATGCTATATGTTTCCCTTGTTTCTTGCGAGTGATTTAATTGAGAGACTGCAGCAACGTGGTGGAATGGTCGTCTGAAGTTGTTCCTGACACTTATTTATCAGAGAGTCCAAAAAGATGAGCTTTAATGCGTGATGTTATGGCTAGAAAAACCTATGACTACATTACTACCTTTGCAAATCATTTAACCATTATTCAAAAACGTTGCAATATTATTTGTATTTTTTTTTAGGTTGATAATAGTGTGCGTTGTGTTGTTGAGTGTGTTCATATTGTGTATTCTAGTGCACCTTTCGAACTGATTATCATTCAGGCCAAAAAATACAAAAAAACATTACACTATTTGAAATGTGCGTGTTTGAAGTACAGCACATGTTGTAGGGACAGTAAAAAGCGATTTAATGAATGCATCACTTAATGGGGAAAAAAGACCTTGAAAGAATAGGATTTTCCTTTCTGATATTCTTCACAATTTAATTACCTCTCAAGAGAGTTAGTTTTTATTTTTCAAATCAGAGGTTTTTCAAGACCTCAAATGAATTCTGAACACATATGGGCTCGGCTGTAAACCACCCTGTCACGTTTGAATGTAACTATGACAGTAAGGTATAGCACAAGTTTGAGACCATGGGTCTATTTTTAGCGTGTGCGTGTGTGGTTTAGTGATGGTAGGACACACTACAACGCATGCTTTCTAGCAGAACATGGTCGTGAACCTCTTGGGGATAGGGGAGTGGTAGTCTTACAGAGAATATCTTCCAACTGCCCTTTCAAGTGTTTTCGAAAGACACTCCTTCTTCTTGACTGTAAAACTGATCAAAAAGGTAGGCTCTTGTCGCGAGCGACGGCGCCTCGACTGTGCGCACCGCGGACTATTCCATGGCTGTGGAACAGTCATGGAATATTTCTTTATATAACTCTTTGTTGTTGTGTTATTATGTTTGAATGGGCAGCGGAGGATAGTGTGTATGTGCATGTGTGTCTGTGTCTGTATGTGTGCATGGCTGCATTTGTTAATGTCAAGGGGTGTGTGTTTATTTGTATGGCATGGTAGATACAGGGAAATCCTTTTTATGTCAGATATTTTATGGGTGGTCCCCTCATAGTTGCAGTCCCTCATCCGCGATTTAGGAAGTCATGCAAAAATCAAGACAAGCAATGGTAAGCCTGAGACAGGTGGTGCGTCTGTGTGTGTGTGTGTGTGTGTGTGTGTGTGTGTGTGTGTGTGTGTGTGTGTGTGTGTGTGTGTGTGTGTGTGTGTGTGTGTGTGTGTGTGTGTGTGTGTGTGTGTGTGTGTGTGTGTGTGTGCACGTGTGTGTATATGTGTGTTTGTGTGTGTCTGTGTGTGTCTGTCTGTGTGGGTGGGTGTGTGTGTGTGACAGTATGTATGTATGTATATGTTTCCATGTGTGTGTGTGTGTGTGTGTGTTTGTCAGTGTGTGTGTGTGTGTGTGTGTATATTTCTTTGCTGGTGTTTGTGTGTATGTGTGCATATATGTGTGTGTTACTGTGTATGGGTTTGTGTGTGTGTGTGCATTTGTGTGTGTGCATGTGTGTGTGTGTGTGTGTGTGTGTGTGTGTGTGTGTGTGTGTGTGTGTGTGTGTGTGTGTGTGTGTGTGTGTGTGTGTGTGTGTGTGTGTGTGTGTGTGTGTGTGTGCGTGTGTGTGTGTGTGTGTATGTGCCCGCACATGTGTGTGCTCCCACGTTTGTGCATGCGTGTGTGTGTGTGTGTGTGTGTGTGTGCGTGTGTGTGGAGGGGAGGGTGGGGCGCACGGCCGGTGGATAGTACTGGGCAGCGGGACACAGAGAATCACTATGGTGACAGCAATCAGGGGGCTCTGGGGAGTTAGGGGAGGGTCAGGGAGGAGGGCTTGAGAGGCAGCTGACGGAGGAATCAGCCCTCACTCTGGATGATTCAACTGACAGCTCCCCCTTACCACCAGCATCCCCCCCCCCCACCGCCCCCTCCCCAGCCCAAGGCCTGCTGACCCCCCCCCCCCCCCCAGAGCACAGGGAACATGGCAGAACAGGGATGTGGCTAGCCGCTCTTTTGTGTGAGTTCAAATATTATACAACGCAGTCATACTTTCAGCAGAGTCTTGCTGAAAAGACGTATCCTTGGGTAACACGTTTATCTCCAAAAAAATGGGGGAGATTGTATCATTTCTTGTCATTTTTGTCAAATGGATAGTGTGAGCGGATAATCACCATGAAACGAGCCAATGTATGTGTTGAATGTAAATGAAGCTTTCGAGGTTTTCATATTCTACGATGGGAAATACAATTATTTAAAGTCACTCAATCTTACACATATTTAAATGTTGAAGATTAATCCTTGTCCCTGTTGGTATGTGGGAGACATTCAGAATATAGACAATTCAGAACCGTGTTCTGGGGGGGGGGATAGGGATTTCAATATTATTAAAATCAATGATATGTTTCAATATTATTGAAATGAATATCGTTCAGCTTTCACTACAAATCTCTCCAGGTATTTTTTAAGCTACGAGCTAGTTGAAGTGCCCACTGCGACTTTAACCATTGCCATCAATCTATTACACTGTTCTTGCTCTCCCATATCCCATCTCCCACTCTCTCTCTCTCTCTCTCTCTCTCTCTCTCTCTCTCCTTCTCTTCTCCCCTCTCTTCTCCTCTCTCTCTCTCTCTCTCTCTCTCTCTCTCTCCCTCTCAAGCTCTCTCTCTCTCACACACACACACACACACACACACACACACACACACACACACACACACACACACACACACACACACACACACAACACACACCACACACACACACACCACACACATTCACACAACACACACAACACAATACAACACACAACACACACACACACACACATGTATTTTTTTTCAAACCACCCTCTCCCCCAGCTTTCAGCTCTGCTGGCGATGGTCCACCTCAGCAGATGGTCCAGTGTCAATAGGCTGCTATTAACTGGCCACTCTCCCCTCTCTGGGCCGAGGGAGGAAAAGCACATCCAAACCACTGGGGACAAAGCCCTATCAATGCCACTGAGCCACCAGTAATGCAAAATTGTGTCCATTACTAGCTTCGTTTATTAAATAACGATTCCCTGATTCACCCTAGAACCAGTTTATATTTTTACTGCTATTTTTAAGGAGCGCCTCTATTGATGAACTTTCTACGTTATTAAATTACAACCGATAAAGTACACATTGGATCCCCTTGCTCTGCATATCGCCGAATTTGATATTGCACATTGACATCGACAATGTCCAAGGCTCACATCCCGATCACTTGTTCTCCCTCACCTCAGATTCTGCTGTATTTTCCTTTTGTTTTCTTCTCAGTTGGTTTCCCTGGTTGGGAACTCCTCGTGCCAGGCCGGCTGAGCGTGCTGCCTCGTCATCTGGGCACCACGCCCCGCCCGTGGCTGCTGACAACACGCCGACCACCTGACCTTGGTGCTTGCACCAGCCCAGCCCTCCTCTTCCTCCTCCTCCTCCTCCTCCTCCTCCTCCTTACTCCTCCAAGCAGGCAGCTGCCTCTCAGGTACCCTTGATCCAACGAACATGTAGGTCTCTGAATGGAGGTTTTTTTTTGTTTTTTTTGTATGTGTACACCATCTTTACCCCGAGACCTCTTGGGAGTTGCTGAATGCATGCTTTCTTTCTCTTTTTTTTGGCTTCCATATCTTTCTATCTGAAAGTCCTTGACAGTCCTTGTCAGTTGAATCCACCAGCTGGTTTTGTAAGAGCTGTAATTAGATAAGGGAGCCAGGCAGAATTGATCCTTCACCTCTACCCCGATACCTTTATCCTACTCTCTCTCTCTCTCTCTCTCTCTCTCTCTCTCTCTCTCTCTCTCTCTCTCTCTCTCTCTCTCCTCTCTCGCTCTCGCTCTCTGCGATCTCAAAGCCAGGGTCAGATAGCTGAACGGTGTGAAGCATCTACCTGTTGTCTCACCCCACCTGATAGTAATACATTTTATTCATTTAACGGCCGGAAATGAACAGGAGAAGTGGAGAGAGGAGAAAGAAATATCAGTGTGATGGAGGAGAATGGTCGTAGTTGTGGGCGATGGTGGTGTCGCTGTCGCTAGAACAGTCCTGCCCACCTTGTGGTAGCACGGTGAACTGTAGCTGCATCAATGCGTGAGCAAGGGGGTAGGTGGAGAGAGAGATAGGCAGAGTATGTGTGAGAGAGAGAGAGAGAGCGAGAGAGAGAGAGAGAGAGAGAGAGAGAGAGAGAGAGAGAGAGAGAGAGAGAGAGAGAGAGAGAGAGAGAGAGAGAGAGATAT
>OLKM01001108.1:46940-51940 GCA_900291075.1 Melanogrammus aeglefinus
GCAGGGAAGAGAGGGAGGAGAGGGAGGTGAAGGAGGGAGGGAGGAGAAGGAGGGAGGGAGGAGAAGGAGGGAGGGAGGAGAGCAAGGAGAGGGGGAGAGGAAGGAGAAGGAGCAGGGTGGTGAGGAAGTAGAGGAAGAGAGGGAGGAGAAGGTGGAGAGGGAGCAGAGGGGGAGAGGGTGTACGCGTATATGGGTACAGGGGTGCAGGAGTGTACGGGTGTAAGGGCAGCAGGCGAGTATGGGATGGAAAGGCACTCCGAGAGGAACTGGGCTCCACGGATGTGTCGTAGTGTTCCAAGGCGTTCTCGGAGCGTGCCCAGTGTTTACGTGTTATGGGTGAAAAACAAATCCCCCATGCTAAATGATTTCCCTCAGCCCATATGTCGATTCACAATATATATGCTTCCTACCCTCCTGTCATGTTGAGTTTCCGTCGAGGGTTTATTGGACCGATTGCCAGGGAATTCTTTGTTATATAAATATGACTGCTACAATGCTTTTTTTCTTTGCATTCATATGTTAATATGATTGACATTAAAGGTGCAGAATGTAATCCATGTTGCTGAGCTCGTGATCAATAGCTTGTCACGCGCCATGTGATTTATAGTCGTATTAATTTCATGGTAAAGCATAGGCATATTGAATATTACTAACAAAGTAAATCAATCAAAAAATCACAAACGTATATTTTCACTTTCCTAATAAGCCATAAAAACTGTAATTCAGCTTGTGAATTGTTGCTTGTAGTTCTTGGAAAACATCTTAGTAACACCGTCTTTGTTTTGTCTTTTCATTTGTAGCGTGGGTGACGGTTTATGATCAGGCATATCCACTTCTGTGTGTGTGTGTGTGTGTGTGTGTGTGTGTGTGTGTGTGTGTGTGTGTGTGTGTGTGTGTGTGTGTGTGTGTGTGTGTGTGTGTGTGTGTGTGTGTGTGTGTGTGCGTGTGTGCGTGCGTGTGTGTGTGTGTGTGTGTGTGTGTGCGTGTGTGCGTGCGTGTGATCGTACATGCGCGTCTGTGTGTCCCCTTGTCTGTGTGTGTGTGTGTCTGGGCTGTGTGCGCGTGTGTGTGTGTTATTGCGTGTGTGTGCATATGTGTGCGTGATTACTCTGTTTAAAACAGACCATCGTTATGGTGATTAATGGTGCCTTCATTAAGCACAGCTAGATCATTTGCATACATTAGATAAATGTGCTGGAAGATTCTAATGGCTTTGGTGTGTAGAGCCTCAAAAGTGGCTAACAATTTTCTACCTTCAAAACAACTTCAGTTTTAACATAGGATTAAAACATCCCCCCTCCTATATTATTAGTATAGTGCATCGCCGTATCAGTTTCTCAGTATGTTATATTTCCTGCCTCTGTTTAGTGTTCAACCAGTATGGTCCATGTCTTTACATTGAAAGTTTGTTTGAAATATCTTAAATATGGTGAATAATTTATATGCGCAGGCAATTGTTAATGGAGGGCTTGCTGTATGATTGGTCACTGTGAATAAATGAATAAATAGCTAAATGGCTTCATCCTGTCACCTATTCTCGCAGTCAGGTTTGCTGCTATCTTACATTAAACTGTGTGTGTGTGTGTGTGTGTGTGTGTGTGTGTGTGTGTGTGTGTGTGTGTGTGTGTGTGTGTGTGTGTGTGTGTGTGTGTGTGTGTGTGTGTGTGTGTGTGTGTGTGTGTGTGTGTGTGTGTGTGTGCGCTTATGGGCGTGTCTGTATATAACACATGTGAATGCAGTCTATACATACATGGCTGTTTTCAGGGCAACATTAATTGTCTGTGTGTGTGTGTGTGTGTGTGTGTGTGTGTGTGTGTGTGTGTGTGTGTGTGTGTGTGTGTGTGTGTGTGTGTGTGTGTGTGTGTGTGTGTGTGTGTGTGTGTGTGTGTGTGTGTGTGTGTGTGTGTGTGTGTGTGCGTGCGTGCGTGCGTGTGTGTGTGTGGTTGAGATCTGAAATGATATTTCTGCGCTGTGAATGAGGCTCTGCAGTTCCACGGCAACCAACAGTTAAAAGGCAACCGCGCGGTTGCAGCCGCACGCCCTGAAATAGAAAAAGATAAAATTAAAAGGGCACACAGCTGGTGTGAGCGGCGAAAGAGTTGTTGGTTTGTATCATACAACCTGCACTGCACCGTTCTGCGCCACTGAATGACGTTAATTTAAAAAAAGGAAGAGGGGAAAAAGATTTACTGATATCCCAGCACATGCACCTGCTGTTCCCTGTAATAATATTCAGTGTTGGGTATTTCCAGTCCGTTCTTTGGTTTTTTCCATTTCCTTGAAAAACCATTCAAGATGTCCTTCATCGTCATCCACATCGTCGGCATAAATATGTATAGATATATTTGTATCTTTTTTTTTTTTTTTCAAATCCTCATTGGGAGCAAGCTAACAGTCTGACACATTCTCGGGCAAAATCTGAAGCCTGCCCTGGCAGAGAGAGTAGATTGTTGGAGGTCATCTGTCTTCCACAACAATCATTAGCTCCCTCCATCTGCCGCTTGCTGCGTTTCCCCTCTTCTTTGATTGCAGTGCTCTCTATAACCAGGAAATTAGTTCATTTATGGTCCACAACCCTGCCGTCATCAAGGCACAAACAGGTGCAAGCGGCTCACTCGAGGATGTGCAGAAAGGAAAATCTGCTCCCACTGAGAAAAAGAGAGGGTGGGAGAGATACGTGGGAAACACCGAGACATCGCACGGAGATGGAACCATAATTCTCTTGAACACAATGGCGGTTGATTAATACTGCCGCGATGCCGCTAGGTTCTTGTTACGCAGCCGATGGCAGTAAATTACGATGCGTCTCAAATGATTGACTTACGTGATTTATATTTAGACACAATATAAAAATGTAGAAAATACCAGCAAAGGCAAACCAAGATCGGGAGAAGATACATTACATATACAACGACATTACATATACATTGTGCGTGTCTGTGTGTGTGTCTGTCTGTCACCTTAATGCAATGTCAATGTGTTGACGGCAGATAAGGCCATCATTTGTGTCATTTCTACCGGGACTCGTCCATTTAACTATCTCACATAATGCCATAATGCATGGCCTGCATTACGACGGCCCATGGACAATGTCCTGTCCAGCCCAACCTATGATTTGTCTCAAACGGCCGACTGCACATTCAATTACGTTAAAGAGGAAGGCAAATAGCGGCATCACAACAAACAAAAAGTTGTTGTATTAAAATTGCTGTCAGGCTGTCAATGCTCCAGAATATATGTGTGTGTCTATGTGTGTGTGTTCTTGTCACGTGTGTGTGTGTAGTGTGTGTGTGTGTGTGTGTGTGTTCTTGTCACATGTGTGTGTGTCTATGTGTGTGTGTTCTTGTCACGTGTGTGTGTGGCTCTGTGTGCTCTGTGTGCGTGCGTGTGTGTGTGTGTGCGTGTGTGTGTGTGTGTGTGTGTGTGTGTGTGTGTGTGTGTGTGTGTGTGTGTGTGTGTGTGTGCGTGAGTGTGTGCGTGTGTGTGTGTGCGTGCATGCGTGCGTGCGTGCGTGCGTGTGTGTGTGTGTGTGTGTGTGTGTGTGTATGTGTGTGTATCATGTCTGGGTTTTGAGCTTGATATGAGCACATGTGGTGTGTCAGTTACAGAGCCACAGCGGCTGATAGACACTGTAAGGCAGGCCAGGGGGCGGTAGATCTGGTTGGTAGCAAGTGTGTGCATTCATGGGTGTGTCCGTATGTGTGTGTGCGTGAGGGTGTGTGTCCGTGTACGTGTGTGTGCGTTTGTGCGTTTGTGCGTGTGTGTGCGTAAGTGTGTGTCTGTATGTGTGTGTGCATGTGTGTGCATTTGTGCATGTGTGTGTCGGGCCACCAGTGCTGCAGGGAGAGCCTAGTGTTCAGCAGCTGAGCCTGAGCCTGTGTCCCGCTGGGAGCCGTCACTGCAGAGTGGAGCAGGTGTCTGCAGGCGGACACGCACACCCACACCCACCCCACCCCAACACACACACACACACACACACACACACACACACACACACACACACACACACACACACACACACACACACACACACACACACACACACACACACACACACACACACACACACACACACACACACACACACACACACTAACACACACACACACAAATGCAGAGTGAGGTGAACCATGTCCATCTGTCTATCTGCATCCCGTTTTTTCAGTCAGTCCTCCCCTTCTTTTCGTAGAGTCTCTACCTTTACATTAGCAGTCCTGTAATCCTACCCTTCTGTAATGTCTAGTTCTTCATACATTTCGTTTGCTCACTGGGTTTTTCAGTGCATCATGTGTTCTTTTTTTACTACCACGGGCTCAGATAAAAGGGAACACACTCAAGGCTGGCAGATGGATGTGATCCATAAACAGCAGTCTGTCCCCGGGGGGGGGGGGGGGCGAGCACCAAACAACACACGCCCACGCCCAGACGAAGGTCAGCGTCTTGTGTTCAGACACTTTGACCCGGAAATAATGACCTGTAATTTTACCTGTGTACCAGTAAATGATGCGGCTGAGGGGGTTGCAGTCCGGCGCACCGCTTTCACTGTGCGTGCGGCCGGTTCTCGGAGAAGCCCTCGATGTTTCTGCAGCAAACACAAATAACGGTAATTCAATTAAAGTAGCATTTGCAGTGGGGATAAGCCTAGACCCAAGTTAATTAAATGAACTATTAAAACCCCTTACGGTAACGTATGAGATGTCTATGATGGCCATACGCAGCACAAATTTATATTTAGGCTTCACTGCTTGTGGTTACTTTCCGTTATTATTCCCCAAGATAGCTTTTATTTTGGTTATTAGAGCAAGCCATTTAATTTCCGAGATAAAATAATTACTTTTCTTTGACATGGTTTCATTTCATTTGAAACAATGTTTTGATACAATACATGGAAAGAGGGCACAGGGTAAATATGGATAGCAGTAATTGTATTATTTCCATCTCCAAAATGGAAAACTAATTTCATGTAAGATACTAATTAAATGATGCAGAAAACCAGCGTA
>OLKM01001108.1:54440-56940 GCA_900291075.1 Melanogrammus aeglefinus
GGGTAATGGGTGGGTTGATTAAAACCCTTTGCCAGATGGACCGCAGCGGTCACCCAGTGAGAATGGATGTACCCCGACTAGGATCAAACGCAAGCCCGGCTGCCGCCCCCACAGCCCCTCAGCCCCAAGGCCCACCACGCGGCACCCCATGACCAGCCACCAGGACCACACCAAGGCCTGGCCACTGCTCCACCTCACACCAGCAGCTCAGAATAAACACACAAACATGGACAACATAGACAACGTAGATAAACATAGAATGACGATAGATGACGATAGATAGATTAGAATAGAATTATATGGAATGGGTTGAAATGGATGGAATGGAAAATACTATAATACGATATCATGAAATGGAATAAAATAGAATGTAATGTTATAGAAAGGAAAGTAATAGATTATTACAGAATATAATAGATTCGATTAGAATATAATATAACATAAATGAAAACATTGGAACCTCAACATAAATCTGTTATTGATCTTAAATGAATAAATGATGTATGCTATGGGGTATGCTATCAGTATAATGGTATCACATATTAAGCTTTATATTGAGTTGTACGTTAGTGCTAAACAGCACTTAACAGCTCTAAGTGGGTTTGTGCAGTTCTGGTTGGTTGGAGCGGATGCACCAGGCCGAGGTGTTGAATGTCAGTCCAAGCTGCGGGCTACGCTGTTGTCCAAATGGACACTATAATCCACACGCCTCCTGTTGAGATGCAAGTTTAGTGCCAGGCCGCATCCCACGTCCTATGGCCCTATAGAGCCACTGCTTAGCTAGACGCACTGCAGATTTCCAAAGCCAACATGGTGGAGATGTTGTTACTCCTGTATCTCATAACTGTAAATATCCAGCTCTCCTTGAGGCTACGCACTGCAGTTTACTAATGCATGTTAGCTAGCAGTTAGCAGCCTCGCTACAGAACTGCACTGATTGGCAAAACCACGCCTGCTGTAAGCGTTAAAGTCGAGAGCGATTCAAAAACCACGAATCAAAGAAATCCTAAATCTCAGCATTATCTTGAATTGTATCCCTAAACAAAAAAACAGTTCCTTCTTTATTTTCCTTCTTTTTTTTGTTTTCGCTTTTTACAAGCTGACCTAGCAAGCCATCGCTGCATATTCCACCGTTGGAGACAGGCTATCTGACCTCAGCTCCAAAACAGCCCCCCCCCCTGTCACATCCCTGCGGTCGACAGAGCAGCATCCATATCAAACAGCCCCCCCCGTTGAAGGGGGGGAGACAAGCGACCGTGACAAATGCAGCACGCTCTCGGTTGTGGGATCAACATGAAGAAGCCGTGTCTGAGGAATGTCTGCGAGGGAGAGTGACGTCAGCAGGGGTTATGCCTGCTGACAGATCACGTCAAGGCGCATCAATGGAAGGCAGCTCTTGGAGCGCCGGAACCTCACCCAAAACGGTGTGAGGTTCTTAGGGGGAAACCACGGACTCGTAGAGGAAGCCAATGCGTTGCGTCTTTGCTCTGTGAGATCACACATACAATGCTGTGCACAACGCCTTCCTAAATAAGGTTCATTCTGAATTATTTTTCCCTGCATCGACACCAAGGTATATCCATTTAATTTAAGATACAACATAATATAAGAATTCCTCCAAATGATACAACAATACAAATGTTCCCCTATGATATATATAGCTAGTATATTTAGTATAAACAAGTACAGCCCTGACTAAACGTGATTCAATTTAGCAATTCAATGATTAAATGGAGTGTAATCCAATGTGGAGGAGGGTGGGGGGGGGGGGGGGTGTACACCCAATTGGAGGGGTCAGTGAGTCCAGCGGAATAGCTCCTGGATACAGTGCGGTGTAATGGTCGTCTGGCCGTCTGGGAGCCGGCGAAGGAATGACGCCGAGATGTCGCTGGGAGAGGGGAGGGCAGACAGGAGTCCTGGGCTCTGACACCCATTTGTTGATTGTTCCTGGCGGAGGGTGGACACCTGCCAGGGAAGAGGCCGTCATCAATCTGAGTACTGCGCCTAAGACGCTATCGCTGCCAGAACTTCAATACGGCAAACCCAATGGATCCTTCAATGGCGAATCAAACAGAGGCCCGGGTAAGCCCCAGCATACTGAGGAGAGGATGCTTCTGGCGATTACACGTCTTGAGTTGTTCCACGGTACCCTGAGCGGCAGTGAGTTCGCCCATGAGAAAAAAAACAGAGAAAGCCCGGTCGGATTGGTGTTATGACATCCCGACCTCCCCGACCACACCTTCCACGCGACATCACACATACACGATCAAACACCGCACACCCACAAGCGCACACGCACATTCACATATGCACACACACACACACACTACCTCCTTCATAAAGTGTCTTTATTATTTTCCTAATTTTCTAATGTGGCTCATTCAAAGTGAATGGCTTTTGTACACACGGAGTTGGATTAGTTTTAAAGCTTTGCGCAAAGTGTAACTCTCCTTTTTATTGCATTTTGTTCAAGACACGCCCTAAGGTGACATGGCTGTTG
>OLKM01001108.1:66940-86940 GCA_900291075.1 Melanogrammus aeglefinus
TTAAATATTCCTTTTGTGCGCAGCCTAAACACACATGAAGATTCACAAAACGGTCACGTTGAAAATTTAATAGGCTTCCACAGCGATTTCCTTCATTTATTTAAAATGTGTTTCCCTCATTTTATTTTAAAGACTAGAAAATCTGAGCGGCATGGTAAGGCATTCTCCTGTGTGGGGAGGATTCACAAATACTAGCCCTAATTCCTCTGGCGTCAACTCAAAATGTGAGAGACAGACACATAATCAGCTAGGGAGTGTTAGCGTCTCACCATACCCGCAAACACAGGACCAAGTCCTTGTTGTGTGTCGCCGCTTTTCAGAATAAATATCCGCATGGAAAATACAGTGGCAGAGACGCGGTATTCATGTGTGCATACGGCTCTCTGTTCAGTTAAAGGAACAGAAAGAGAGAAGGAACACTGCTTTTATTTGCTACTTACTACGGCTTCCTTTCTTTCCCTGTTACCCCCCCCCCCCCCCCCCCCCGGTATCTGGCTCCTCTCCCTCTTCACTCCCGTTGCTCTTTCTCTCAGTTTTTCCGTCTCTCATCCTCCACGGTTCCCTGTGTGTTTTGGAATTCATTCACACACACTGCATTTGAGTGGCAGTTTCTCTTGAGACGGAACACAGGCAGCTGACTTGTCTCATCTGCATTTTGCATCCCAGGAACAAAGAACAGAAAGCAGCGGCAGGCAGACAGTGTGTGTGTGTGTGTGTGTGTGTGTGTGTGTGTGTGTGTGTGTGTGTGTGTGTGTGTGTGTGTGTGTGTGTGTGTGTGTGTGTGTGTGTGTGGGTGTGTGGGTGTGTGTGTGTGTGTGTTGTGTGTGTGTGTGCCCGACCGCTTGTGCGAGCATATGGGTTGCCTCTTCAGTTGTGGTTGCAGTTAAACTGGCCCAGTGCTGTGTTTAAAGGACGTTTCAAGGTCGCACTTTGAACAGCGAGTGACTTGCCGCCCCTGTCATATTAAACATTTATATAATTCTGTAGCTTAATGAATTATAGATGGAACATGCACGCTAACATGCAACAAAATGGCACCATTTCTGGGGGGAGTCAAATTCGATACCTTGTTTCTACTGTTTAGGACAGCTTTGGCCCTGTAATACATGTACATTTAAATATTATTTATTTTTGGCAACAAATAGTTGTGGACAAAAAATGCCTGTCTCTAGTTTCCATACCCTTAAATGCCTACAAACACGTCATGCCATAAAGTATACTGCCACACAGAATCACATCGATAGTCTCATCACCTGAGCAGGCTCTGCACTGAAAAACAGGGGCAATTCCACCCCAGTCGTATAGAGCATATACAATCTATGTGGATGTAAACTGAGACCAACAATGACTCACACACATACAGTACTCCCTCTTTAAAAAGCACTAGCATATTAGAAGCGACAGCAGCTCCCCATCGCATCTAAACAGAAATTGCTATGTTGTGTCCCTTTAGCATTATTCCCAGAAACGCTAAAGGAAAGCCTGGGGATAACCTGGCTATTCTTCGTTGTTGTGTGGCGTGGCACCGGTATGACGCAGTGTGCGTGCAGCCAAAGGAGGCCTGCCTAGTCACTCCAATCCACAGCTACCAGCAACTTCCTGAGATCGCAGCGTGGATAGTGAAGGTGACTGCTCCATCGCAGCTATGGATTCCTCGCAAAAATAAATGCACGTTCCCTTCAATTCGCCGGCGCCATCGCAAGCATTTGCAAAGCCCCAAACTGGAAATAGGACTGTGGCTTCAGATACTTATCGAGACTGATAAACGTCAGCGGCTGAGATGAATAGAGCCTGTCAACGGGGTAAAAGTAAAGAGAGGGAGCGAGCGCAGGAGAGAAAAAGAAGGAAAGGAAACGGGAATGATAGTGAGATAAATGTTCTTTATCTCCCATATGCACAGCTCCCTGGCGTCATCTCAGTCTCTCTTACGGCAGCCAAAGCCCCCACCTCCTATACGTTTCTCCAACTGGCACAAACCGTTGTATATGAACATAGATTGTCTCCTGTGGGCATTTTCAATTACTCTGCACTGTACGGCGGTAGGGGGGATTCATCTGTTCGTTTGAATACACGCCACACTTGATGGTTTAGTTGGTATGCCGCAGGCCTTGTCTGTTAGCCGTGCTGGTACACATTGGAGTCCTTTTGTGTCTTACTCCTCTCCGCTCATCCTGCAGTAGAAACCGGTAATGGTTGCACCACTCTGACGTCAAGTTACATCAAGATTAAATCCTCAGATAGCACGGCCTCACTATAAATTCAGCAGTCACACTGGGCTGTGATGAGTGCACTTATAGCATTATCGGTGATTGAAATGGCTATGAATAATTTATTTGGCAGATATCAAAAGAAGCATATTGAAAACACATTATGCACATGATAGCATCTGTGGGGTAGGACTGCATGTACGACAGCATATAGTATGGAAAATAAGCACCACTGTTGGTACAGATGAAAAAGCTAATTATGAGCATTTAATCACATTTCCTTTCAGTGAAGTGATAGTATCTGAGGTCAAAGCAGCAATGGGGGCACTCATTTCCTTACTGTTTATTCAGTGTCTTACTAAAAAGGAACTACGGCAACACTCCAAGCTACTGTTACTCCTTATTTCCATCAAACTGTTTACTTATTAAGACAGATGACAGAGAGCTGTCCTTTCCTCTAGAAGCGATTTGATTATATCAGCTACAGTTCAGAGTCAAATCAATAATCAGTTTAGCTCCTTGGAACACATGAACGAATGCACTCTATTTATCCATGTCTCTCTATCTCTCTCTCGCACACACACACACGCACACACACACACACACACACACACACACACACACACACACACACACACACACACACACACACACACACACACACACACACACACACACACACACACACACACACACACACACACACACACACACACACACACACACACACACACACACACACACACACACACACACACACACACACACATTGACAGACACAGTACCGTAGGCCTTGGAATGAATTCTCTAGGACATCAGTGTTTGTGTCTTTTTTTATTTAACTCGCTGTGCTTCGAGGCAGTTGCAAAACAAACTCACACACACAGAGTCACACAAAGACGCACACACGCACACGTACACACACACGTACACACACACACACACACACACAAAAGGGAACACAAACGCACACCGAAGCAGCAGACACTAGCTGACTAAAGCAGCTGATTGTGGAAAGAACAATCAGATTAGGAGGAGCTCTGTATAATTTCAGCAGACTGTATGTGTCTGCGTGTGTGTGTGTGGTGAGTGTGTTCTCTTATTTTCTTGCTGTTCAATTTGTGTTAACTACTACTTTAAATAGCTTGCACAAAATCAAAGTACAAAATCACAAAAAACTCTTAATTCGATACCATTCTGTAATCCAACCCTAAAACTCCAGGGCAATTGGTCAAAATATATGATGATTATTAGGCTGATGATTTTTAATTGTTATTATTATTATTAATACTGTGGTATTATCGGTAGCCTCCCCATCTTGCATGCTCTTTATGGGGATATTTTGTGGCTTTCAGTTTTGCTTGCTTCAAAACAAGTGCTGCTTCAGTTTGTACTTGTAGCAAGCAGGGAACCTATTTCTGCCTCAGTCAATCACAAAAGCAGTAAAGGGTAAAATTGCTTATTCCTGACTTGACATGTGCAGCTGGATACATGGCACACTGCAGTATGTGTGTCTTCATGAATTTATGGGAGGGTATGCATGTACGCGGACACTAGGGGGCTTTCTTAAGGAGCAGGAGCAGCCTATAAAGACCAGTTTCGCTGCACAGGTGCAACGCCACCATCACCTGCCTTTTGCTTTTGGAAGCATTGTCCTCAGTCAGGACACCTGGTGCTGACTCACATGGCAGCAGTTCACCCTTGTATCTCTGCATGTGGATCCGTCCGTCCTCTGTCCCAGCTTATCTAAAAAAAAAAAAAAAACACTCAAGGTTGACCCGTTTTGAATTACACATCCGGTACATAGCAGGACACACCATGTCGTGTTGCATTGCAGAGCAGTGCATGCAACTCCAGAGTGGGGGTGGGAGGCGGGTGTGGCCTCTATCAGGAAGACTCTTAGGTCATAAACTGTAGAATGAATCCCCCCCTAGCTTCTGACTTTCTCACTCTATCACGGCATCTTCGCATCTCTCCTCGCGTCATTCCATCCTTTGTTCCTACCATTGTAAAGAGCAAAAGAAACACAATGATCACACATTTCAGTAAAAACCATTTTAAGCATTATTGACGTGAGTTAATTGGGGATAGGATCCCATATATGGAAGCCGATGATGGTTTAGCCCCCCTTTAATCCAGGCATAAAGTCCCAGTTAAGGACTTTGACAGTGATCACTCCCATCCGTCACACCCTGGGGATTACAGCGGCACCGACAGTAATGCACAGTGCGCTCCCTGATTTGACTGAGCCGGGAGCCTGTGGCTGTGGCAGCTCAGGCCGGCATGCATCACGCAGAGGCTCCGGGGGCCCGGGATGGGAATGGAGATTTCATAGGGTTCAGGGTAGATGCCGTTCGAAGTGAACTGCAACCAAAGCGTGGCCGAGGGAACATGAATGAGGGATTGCACAGGAGAGGGAGCGACGCTGGCACTGAGCTGAACCTGTGAAGCTGTGACGGGGGGGGCCCCCCAGAGCCGAGGCCAGGGCCCGGGCGGTGCGGGGACACGGGCTCGGGATGACAAAAAAGGTCAGGCCCCTAATTCCCAGGCCACGGGTTCCAAGCTCCAGGCCTCGGCCATCCCGGCTAGGCAGGTAGTCCAGCTGTTCTCACGCACCCGCGAGGGAGGTACCGCAGAGTAGCGGTCACCGGAGCTGCACAAATTGAAGTGTCAGCTCCAGAGTAAAGATGCCCACCAATTTTCTGCATGCGTTGGTGCAGAATTGGGAGTTAGCCAGTGGACAAATGGCTCTAGTTCCAACTACAGTTTGGATGAGCAAAGGGGAGTGCATTTGTGTGTGTGTGTGTGTGTGTGTGTGTGTGTGTGTGTGTGTGTGTGTGTGTGTGTGTGTGTGTGTGTGTGTGTGTGTGTGTGTGTGTGTGTGTGTGTGTGTGTGTGTGTGTGTGTGTGTGTGTGTGTGTGTGTGTGTGTGTGTGTGTGTGTGTGTGTGTGTGTGTGTGTGTGTGTGTGTGTGTGTGTGTGTGTGTGTGTGTGTGTGTGTGTGTGTGTGTGTGTGTGTGTGTGTATACCTTCAGTACTGTCTTTGTCCTTGAGGCTGTTCTATGCGTCTCTTCACTGCCTCCATTTCCAAATGAAATAGTGCAGAAAAGAAACAATACAAAGTTCCAAAATAATTAACAAAAAATGAAATAACTTAATAGTGAGCCATCATTTTCTGTTTTTTTCTTACTGCTTAAGTTAAACTAAGCCTCTGGATGAAAACAGGCTTGTGGAATGGCTGTTCTCTATCTAGAAGTATCCCTCTTTTGACCCCTGACCCTTTGCATTCCAATGTGGACTACCCAAAGGCTGGGTGCGGTGGAAGCCACATCGATCGTGCTAAAACACTAAGAAGCGCAGGAGAGCGAACAAATATCCAGACAGAGGGAGAAAGAGGGAGAGAGAAAAGTCAAACTAAAGTTCAATGAAGAATAGCTAGCGTTGCACGTCTAGCACCATCTGCAACATTCATTACCCTGACTCCAACAGAGAGGAAGAGGGTGGAGGATGGAGGACAGAAGCCATTTAGCAAAGGAGGAGTGGATCGATCCGACTGCAGGCAGGCAGGCCAGAGTGCATTAAGTGCAGAGATGTGTGTATTCGGTTTTGCCTTGGGTTTATGTTTTCCCCCTATGTCTTAGGGTGTCTAATCGCAACGTGGGTGCACGTATTTCTGCGTGTCTGGATCGTTTTGCCTGTGTGTTTGTCTGTGTGTGTGTGTGTGTGTGTCTGTGTGTGTGTGTGTGTGTGTGTGTGTGTGTGTGTGTGTGTGTGTGTGTGTGTGTGTGTGTGTGTGTGTGTGTGTGTGTGTGTGTGTGTGTGTGTGTGTGTGTGTGTGTCTGTGTGTGTGTGTGTGTGTGTGTGTGTGTGTGTGTGTGTGTGTGTGTGTGTGTGTGTGTGTGTGTGTGTGTGTGTGTGTGTGTGTGTGTGTGTGTGTGTGTATGTGTGTGTGTGTGGTTGTGTATTAGTGTGTGCGGTTGTGAGCCTATAGCCTCCAGCCTAAACTACTTTTTTCTAATTGATCCTGGGCAGCATCGGTCTGAACTGCAAGATGTCTGTCACAAAGCCCCAAAGACACTGCAGGAACAGAAGCTGTGGTAGGAGAGGGAGGGATAGAAACAGAGAGAGAGATGGAAAGAGAGAGAAGTGGGGCGTGAGGCCAGTGAGAGAGAGAGAGAAGGGCCCGGGGAGACAAGAGCAAAGAGAAAAATAAAAAATCAATAGCGCAAAGAGAATTAGAGGGAACTTGGCTGGCCAAGAAATAGAGATAGTAAAGTGGTATAAATCTCTGTCTCTCCCCTGGTCTCGCAAGAACTCCAATCCTTTCTCCGTCACCAGAGGAGAAGTAGTTTGCACTCGCTGGCAGTAGACGTGGTGGATCGTCACCTTTTTTTGCAGGTTGTTGTTCTTTAGTCACTTGCATACCAAATATGGTCAGTGGATATCTGCCGGTACAGTACAGTAGCTTATATTAGCCTACTTGTCTGTTATCTCAGCTCTGTCCCTGTGTCCTCTTTCATCAGTGAAATGCTTGTAAAAGAAGCATGGAGGTGCTGCAGGGGAATAGTGAGAGGGACCACTGTAAGGTCTGAGCGACTCCATTTTGTTGCCGCAAAGCAATGCGTCTGTCAGTAAAAAAAAAAACGATGCAGCAGAAGCAGAAGAGTGATCCACCTCTGCAGTCTTTACAGCCCCCATCTATCCTACCCAAGTCAGGCTAAATGAATTGTGTAAGCTCCGTAGTAACTGGGAGAGAGCGGCCCCGTAACGCAGCAGCAATAAAACGGGTGCTGGGGGTTTTATAGTGTTGCAGGCAGCAGAGGAGTGAGGGCAGGAAATAAGGAAAATGGGGCGAGAGAGAACTAGAGAGAGGCGTCTGAGGCATGTAAATTTTCCCCGTGTAGCTAGTGAAGGTGACACATAGCGGGTGACGGAGAGAGAGAGAGGGAGAGAGAGAGAAAATCATAACCCGTATATCGCACTGGCACAGAATGTCTTTCAGAGTGAATTGCACATATTTAAAGCGTTGCTGTGAATTGACCGCGCCCTGTGCTCTTCCAGACTATTAGAACGTCGAAATTGTGTTCTCCGCTGTGGGCGGATATGGCATGTCCTATTTGACTGCACTACCCATAAACCACTGGCCAGGAGCCCAATAAGACAGGAAGCACTTTCGTGGCATCAAATATTAATGGTGTTATAGAGTGTATTGATTACATAATGAGTCTCCCCAGCTTCTGAGAGCGGACCAAAATGTATTCCCTGAATAATTGAAAATGCATCCATGAGCAGTTTTTCATCTCAATGGTTGGTAAATGTAATTGCATTGCGCCTTTATCCTGGTGTTATTTGAGATTTTATCAGAAGACGCACTGAGTGTGTTCATGTGATAAACCTAGGGACAGGGAGAAAATTAAGAAAGATGAGATATTGTGTCTGAGATATTGTGTCTGTTTTTGTGTGTGTGTGTGTGTGTGTGTGTGTGTGTGTGTGTGTGTGTGTGTGGTGTGTGGGTGTGGTGTGTGTGGTGTGTGTGCGTGTGTGTGCGTGCGTGCGTGCGTGTGTGTGTGTGTGTATGTGTGTGTGTGCGTGCGTGCGTGTGTGCGTGTGTGTGTGTGTGTGTGTGTGTGTGTGTGTGTGTGTGTGTGTGTGTGTGTGTGTGTGTGTGTGTGTGTGTGTGTGTGTATGTGTGATTGTTAGTGAGAGAGTTGTTGAGTGTGTATGTATCATACAGTCCCTGAATGAACGTGCATGGCATATTGGGCATGGAGCAATGTTTATAAAAAATGAAATTCAAAGACTCATAACACACTTGTGAGATATGCAATATTGTTCCCGCTCCCCACATGATGCCTGTTTGCACTGTACAAAAGCTATTGCAAATTGAGAAATCATATACATCTGCTTGCTGCTTGCTCACCACATTTAATACACCGTACAGCAACACTGCCTGCTGCGGCAGGCCATTCCCCCCCACACCTCTTGAGAATGTGAGGTCATAGACGTGGTGAAACATACTTCTACTGTTTAACGTTGCTCTTCGCTACACACATGCTCACACACACACACACACACACACAGACACACACACACACACACACACACACACACACACACACACACACACACACACACACACACACACACACACACACACACACACACACACACACACACACACACACACACACACACACACACACACACACACAGAGGCATGTATATAATGTCCATTCAAGGCTCTTAGAAATCATTATTTATGTACCTCACTAAATTCGCTAAAATGAACTAGTGACATCTAAAAGCTTTGCAAAATCCGATGGTTGATTTGAGCTAAATGCGGGTCACCATCATGCCCGTTTGAAAAAGGCTAAATGTTTAAAAGCTAGCATGGATTTTATGATGCACCGTCGTTTAGATGTTTGTGCTCCAGATACAGTAACCCTTTGGTCTTCACTCAGACTAAAACAAAGATGGTAGATGGTATGGCATGTGGATACGATTATTCCCCCCCCCCAACTCCTAGAAATTCAGAGTAAACTGTCTACAGCAGAAACTGTATTATCCATCCCCCTCCCCTCCCATAACGTCTGTGCCCTCCTGCTCCTGCCGGCCTGACAGGCCACTTTCATTTAGACTGCCATTACACATCCTGGCCTAACTTTACAAGACAGGTCGACAACATAACATGCACACATTCTCTCCCTCCCTGTCTCTAACACACACTCTCTCTCTCTCTCTCTCTCTCTCTCTCTCTCTCTCTCTCTCTCTCTCTCTCTCTCTCTCTCTCTCTCTCTCTCTCTCTCTCTCTCTCTCTTATCTCTCTCTCTCTCTCTCTCTTCTCTCTCTCTCGCTCTTCTCTCCCTTCTCTCTCTCTCTCTCTCTCTCTCTCTCTCTCTCTCTCTCTCTCTCTCTCTCTCTCTCTCTCTCGTTCCTCTTCCCCCTCCCTCAATCATTCCTGTTCCCTCCTTTGAAGTATAGGGGGAAGATACCTCACCCATTACTCACCCCTTGTCTTGCTGTCCTTCCTCCTTCCCCTCCCACCATCTGATCCCTCGCTTGCCTCTCTCCTCGTCGTTGTGAAGGAGCAAATGAAGGCAGAGGTCATCCCTCCTCTCCTCCTTCTCCTCAGCTAAATTGGCTGCCTGTAGTGTGGCTAGCTACCTACAGGCACGGGAGCCCTGGAGATCCAGCAAACACATTTCCTCGTGCTCATTTGTGGGGCTTCTGTCTCTTGCACCAGCGGCTTGTTTACCCACAGAGATCGAGAGGGAAACCCTCATTATAAACGCTGCCAGGATCAGTGTAGCACACAACATCACACACACACACACACACACACACACACACACACACACACACACACACACACACACACACACACACACACACACACACACACACACACACACACACACACACACACACACACACACACACACACACACACACACACACATAGCTGTGCTCTCATCAGCCCTGTCAAGCACTGATACATTGAATTCAATCTTTGATAATGGCCGGTTCTTTAGAAAAAAATGACAAATAATTTGTAATTCAATGTGAACGTGTGATTTTGCCGTCTTCAGTGTTCCACCTTCCCTCACACATTGGACGAGCTTCGCAACCTTCAACCATTCACCACTAAAGAAAGAAAAGCCACCCGTCTTTGTTTCAGTGTGACCGGTGTCCCGACTGCGAAGGTGTATACACTGTGTGTCTCTCTTCAGTGAAGCACCTCTCGCCGGCAAAACACCGCCCCTTCACCCCCACCAACCGCCTTCCCTTAACTACACCCCCCCCCGCCCCCAACCGCTACCACCACTAGCACCACCACCACCCACCACCAACCACCACCAACCACCACCACCATCACCACCACCTACCACCCCCACACCGGCGCTGTACAGTGAGTGTGTGATTCTGACCGGTGGGCCCTGCGTCCCCTCCCTGTGCTCCGCTCCATAGGGGTCGACAGAGACTCAGTGGCGTCAGGCAGAGCTCCCGCAGCTCCAGGGCTGGGCAGAGAAAGGACTGCTGACACAGCCAAAGATGGTAAGCAGACCTCACTGCCCCCCACCTCTCCCCCCCCCCCACCCCCCCGCCCCCACCCCCCCCACCCACCCCCCCAACCCAACCATTTTATATCCACCCATGAACTGATCTTATCCGATTTTTGTTAATGTATGTAACCGTATGCACGCGCGGGAGACAGCGCTACAGGTGGTGTGGCTGACGGAGGCGGTTATGTCCACGGCGGTTGCGGGATTGATGAGTGCAAATGATGCAGGGGTGCGCGGTGGACGTAGTCTGTAGGCAGGAGATAGTCGTGGTGTTGTGCTGCTGCAAAATGGAGCCACCGTAATGAGGCTTTGAGCAGGCCCCGGGAAAAAGCTGATGAGGAGACAAATGCATATTCCAACGGTATTAGATTGTGTGCAGACACGTTTTCGGGAAAAAAAAGCAGAAGTTCAAGTAGAGACAAAGAAATGCACCCCCAAGACGTGCTGCCACAAGAATTACAACAAATAAAAAGCTGATTAAAAAAACAAGGCCAGGCTCCGTGGCATTAAAGAATTTATCATATCGTCACATGATAAGTTATGCATTCCAATTAACACTTAAACACAAGTTGTGAGTTCTAGTTAACGCCGCCTCACTTTCCAACGGCGCCTGGCGTGTGCGTGTGCATCAGCGCCTGTAGGTGTGTCCCATCACTGCAGTTTTAGAAGCAGGGGGCGTCCCCGGTGGCAGGCGCTGTAGTCCGGGCTCAGTGTAGGATGCTCGGTTCACGGAGTGGAAGAAGCTGCGTCTCGCGTCGGCTGCTTGTTGTCCTTAACCGCTAGCCCGAGAGAGGCTGCATGTTGTGGCTAGCGAGGAGCCATGCAGCGCGGTCTGTCCTTAGCCCAGGGACCGCAGTGGGAGGGTGTGGGGGGGTGGGGGGTTTGAGCAGCCAGAGAGCTCACAAGCACGGCCAAGTGGACCGCTGAGCAGCAATAATGCTGGTAGGCAGGGACAAGGAGAGGAATATAATTGGCCAGTGGGACTCTGCAGGTCCCCGTTAATTAGAGTCAGCCATTTTGGTTTGAAACCTCCTCAGAAAATGTCCCATAGAGTAGAAAGCCTCCGACAGAGGGGGACCCAGCAGGGAATGTAAACAGATTTAATAAGGCCCTCTCAAATCAGTTCTGTTCTAGCTAGACACTTTACCTCCCTCTCTCTCTCTCTCTCTCTCTCTCTCTCTCTCTCTCTCTCTCTCTCTCTCTCTCTCTCTCTCTCTCTCTCTCTCTCTCTCTCTCTCTCTCTCTCTCTCTCGTCTCTTTCTGTCTCCTTCTCTCTCACTCTCTCTCTCTTTCTCTTTCTCTCCTTTTCCCTACCTCTCCCTTTTCCCCCTCCCATCATCATCTCTCTATCTCCTTTATCTGTCTTTCTTGCTCTCTTTCCCTCTCTCTCTCTCTCTCTCTCTCTCTCTTTCTCTCTCTCTCTCTCTCTCTCTCTCTCTCTCTCTCTCTCTCTCTCTCTCTCTCTCTCTCTCTCTCTCTCTTTCTCTCTCTCTCTCTCTCTCTCTCTCTCTCTCTCTTCTCTCTCTCTCTCTCTCCCTCTCTCTCTCTCTCTCTCTCTCTCTCTCTCTCTCTCTCTCTCTCTCTCTCTCTCTCTCTCTCTCTCTCTCTCTCTCTCTCCTTCTCTCTCTCTCTCTCTCTCTCTCTCTCTCTCTCTCTCTCTCTCTCTCTCTCTCTCTCTCTCTCTCTCTCTCTCTTTCGTCCTCCCTCTCTTTCTCCCTCTCTCGCTCTATAACTCCCATTTCTCTTTATCTTTCTCCCTCATTCTTTCCTTCTCCCTCTTTCTCCCCGTTCCTCTCCCTCTCTCCCTTTTCCTTTCTCCCCCTCTCCACCTCACTCTATCTCTCCTCTATTTTCTCTTACCCTCTCTCTCTCTTTCTGTCTCTATCTCCCTCCTTCTGAGTTGTGCTTCTTTCTCCCCTTTCCTGTTCCTCTCTCTTCTTTTCCTTTCTCCCCCTCTCCATCTCACTCTATCTCTCCTTTATTTTCTCTTACCCTCTCTCTCTCTTTCTGTCTCTATCTCCCTCCTTCTGAGTTGTGGTAGACTGGTGAGTGGTGAGGCAGGATACTGTCAGAAGACAATTTGCATGCAGCTCTCATCTTGAGAGCTTTTAGACGTCTCTTCGCCTGTTTGTTTTCTGTTTTCTGCTTTGGGCTTTGGGCATTGTTTATGTGTGCATGTGTGTGTGTGCTATGTGCTATGTGGTTATGGTGGATATGTTTGTCAACGCAGTTGCCATGGCGCGAATGAGTCTGTGTGTCTGTGTATGTGTGCGTGTTTCATGCATATATGTGTGTATGTGCTAGTGTGTGTCGCTTTCTGTGAGTGTCTGTGTGAAAAGAGGATTGAAGCAGACACAAGCGTGACATTTTGTCTGTTCTCTTCTTGAAGCATTTTGTCTTGCCACACAAGGTTAGAGGCACAGAAAAAAACAATGACAGAAACACAGACTGATTAAGGCGATACGTTTCAAGTCTTTATAATTTAAAAACAAGGACAAATCAAAACATGATTATCCCCCAGGTTGTTTATTTTTTTGATATAAATTCCTCTCTAATTGAAATTGAGTTGAGAATAGAATTTTGATATTTAACATTGTTTTATTACGTATTATTTTTTTTTCTTCTACCTGGGAAGGAACAGAAATACCATTTTTTTCAGAAATTGATTGACAATAACTTCAACAATCAAGTTAGCGTTTTGTGTATTTGTCAAGTGCACTTCATATTTACTACATCAATTAGCCCTATTCTTTATGCTTTCTGACTTTGGTTCACAGAAAATAACACAAGACTTTTTTTTGGACAGTTTTGAATTTCTAAAATCGACTTCCTGATCTGTAATTAGCATACAGGGGCAATCTTTTGATGATCTAGAAATTGAGCTAAATGACACGAGTGCTGTATTTTGTTTTGAAAATATGCAATTTATAAAAAGGAAACCTCCAACAAGCTCTGCTGTCTGGGGTGCTTTACATAAATTAGTTATTATATATATTATGAGTTCTGAATGATGACACTGAACATTAGATTGAATCAGAAAAAAAATGTTGAAATTAATTTGAGTTTTTACATGTAAATCATTAATGGGCTGGAACACCGAGGAGATCATATGTTAATCAGTTTGTGATGAAGAACTTTTGGACTAATAGGCTAATAGTATGCAGCTTTCTATATCATTAACTCAACTATAATTGAAATTGTAAAAAACTTTCCTATTAAATAAAATGTTACAATAGCAGCACTGGTATCTAGTAATACAGAAGGTACATATATATATATAATTCATTCATGTGTTCTATGTGTTTTATATCTTTATTCTTTCGTTGCCTTTCGGGTAAGGCACTTGATACAGCGGTTGTGTCTACACTACTGTCACAGCCTTTACATATTTAAATATAAACATACACATCACGCATTCACACATACATTTGCACAAATATCAGTACCATTGTAACAAGGAAATCCGTGGGCTGTAGAAAATTATCATTTTGTTTTGTAAATCTTTTTTATTCAAATGGTTGAATGCCATTCCTGTTGATATGGTGGAATTATTCAGATTGGAATTCTGTTCGAATATGTATTTGAATGTCCCATGGGAGAAAATAAGAAAAAAAGGCAACTTTCCTTTATCTCTCTCATGCTTTCTCCTTTGCTCCTTTTCTCTCACTCTCTTTTTCTCTTTCTCTCCCTCTCCCTTTCTCTCTGTCTCTCTCTCTCCCTCTCTCTCTCTCTCCCTCCCTCTCTCTCCCTCTCTCTCCCTCTCCCTCTCTCCCTCTCTCTCTCTCTCTCTCTCTCTCTCTCTCTCTCTCTCTCTCTCTCTCTCTCTCTCTCTCTCTCCCTCTCTCTCTCCTCCTCTCCCTCTCTCTCTCCACTCTCTCTCTCTCCTCTCTCTCCTCTCTCCCACTCTCTCTTCTCTCTCTCTCTCTCTCTCTCCCTCTCTCTCTCTCTCTCTCTCTCCTCTCTCCCTCTCTCTCTCTCTCTCTCTCTCTCTCTCTCTCTCTCTCTCTCTCTGTGTCTCTCTCTGGTAAGCATACATAAGAGTTCCTCTTCAAACGATTGCTGCTGAGATGCTGTGTGCAGGAGCTAGTGTCTGAGCCTCTCTCTGTCTGTCACAGTGGAGGCTGCAGCAGCCGTTGTGTAGCGGCGGCACTAAGCTAGCAGTTCGGTAGCGGGCTCAGGGCCGGCTCCCAGGAACCCTGACAGCTTTCAAAATCAAAAAGAAACTATTCGTAAACATCTCTCACTGTCTGCATGAATATTTAGCTGCTTATCCACTGTGTTGTTGATGGTATTTCTGGCTGTTAAGGCTTGGTGGCATGTTTTTGTGTGGGTAATATGCTAGAATATACTTATTCTGAATTGTAGATTCTTCAAAATAGTTAATTTATTTACTTGCACCCTGTCTGCAATATATGGAAATGAATACTCAACTGATAGTGAACCTGGGGTGTTTTTGCATTTTAGTATTTCCAATATATTGTTATTGTTACATAACACTAAGTAGAATCCCTTATTCAGGCTATAACGTTAATCTAAATAAGGATTCATAGCAACAACAATGTTCATAATTTCCATGACCATGGAAACATTCACCAATGAAAACTCCCCCTCCCTGTCCCCTTTCCCCTTCTCTCCGGTGCACCGCCCCTCCTCTGCTGCCCCCTGCCGGCCCCCCCAGATCATCAGTAACATGGAGGCCCCGGTGTCAAACGGCCCCAGCGGCAACACCTCCAACGGGCCGACCACCAACAGCCGCGGCTGCCCCTCCCCGATGCAGACCGGCGGCGCCACGGACGACAGCAAGACCAACCTCATCGTCAACTACCTGCCCCAGAACATGACCCAGGAGGAGTTCCGCAGCCTGTTCGGCAGCATCGGAGAGATTGAGTCCTGCAAGCTTGTCCGTGACAAGATCACAGGTGAGACCACAGGTACCGGTCTCTTAATGTTTCCCCGCAAAAAAAACCAACTGCATAGCCTCCAGGGGGCGAACTGGTCGACGTCCTGTCACCGTCAGTGGCGGTGCGTTGACCGGTTCGCTCTTATTTCGATCCCCCCCCCAATCCCTCATGTTTGGATGTATATGATGGATAATCTGTTTTTTTTCATGATGTCATAGTGACTTGTACTTCGTAGGATCTTGTAGACGGCATTGCAGTGTATAGTAAAGACTAGGCAGGCAAAAAGCTATAGCACCTTGCACAGGTCTAACTGTTTTTCATGCTTTTTTTGTCGGATATCATACATGGTTGTAAATAAACACAAACACACACACACACACACACGCGCACAAGTGTACAACTATTACAGAGGTCTCATGTGTTAACTAGGGTATGAAAAGCTCTGCAAACGCTTGCAGACCTGGGTCAAATATTATTTGGAGCATTGCCAGCCAGTTTGAATACTTGGTGTGGATCACTGCCTGGAGTGCAGACTAGAAGCAGGGGTCCAGCCGCGTCTTTCATGTGCGTTCAGCGCTTTAACTCGGCGTTGCGGCAAAGCGCAACGTGTTCTCCAGAGGTGTTTAAATTAAGCAGCACTTCTCTGCGCTAATCACAGCTATAATCTGGGACTAGTGGCTGTGTGGGTGGCCATACAGCAGATGGATAGTGTGTGTGGGGGGGGGGACCTCTCGCATAATGCCACATAATGGCTTTCATTTGAGATCCTACTTACTGACACTCTTCCCTGATAATCTCATTAAAGAGCACCCGGCTGGCAGGCAGGCGCATGTCAACAGCAAGCCATTCCGGGGTGCAAAGAAGACACGTGCACGGGAGCACGCAAACACACACACACACACACGCACACACACACACACACACACACGCAAACTCCAATCACCCGTGCATGCTGTAATTTACAGTGTTCACATATAGATGCACTTACCACAGCATCGCAGATTCATATCTTTAAAATGTTGCTTATAACAATGCATGAAGTGCAAGCTAAAATGCAATAGCTGTCACGGTTAGACCATGAAGCATAAAGCACACCTGATCACAGGTTCCTTCCATAACATGCCGTTGGGTTCTCTGGTCATAAGACGCCGACAGTATTCCTGTCTCCTCATGGGTGCTCTTTGGATCCGTTCTCCTTTCAGACTGAAATGGGTCCTATTATAGGACCTAGGAGTCACTCATGGCAATGGAAATAGAGGTCGCCGCATTCATCAGAAATAACAAGAAAGGGCTCGACATACGCCACTGTCGTTGGGCGCCGCCATCCCTCTCTTCACCCGGTGTTCCCCTTAAAGTGTGCCTTCACAGGCTGCGGTGTGCCCCCAACAAAGCCGGTAGCAGACAACAGCAGATATTTGGGCAAACACGCAGAGAGCACCGCTAGAGGCCGAAAACGTGCACGGCGTAGGATGGGAGAACGGTAGTGTTCGCTCACTCCTGCTCCGTACTCTCATTTGGGGTACTTCTCCTGCCGTACACAAAGAGCTATATTTATCAACGCTGCCGCGCCCCAGCCCGCCCCCTGCGGTGTGTGCCTCCGCCAGACCTCCCATGGGTGCAATTTCCGCATGCAAACTTTTAAGGCTAACAAAGCGCTGCCTTCTGCCCCAAAACCCCCCAAACCCCCCCCCCCCCCCCCACATCACCACCCACACCCCCTGTCCCCAGCCTGCAGTTTGGGGGATGCCAAGACGATTCTGGTTCTCTAACATTCATCCAAATTTTTAACACACTCAGCCAGGTTTGGAGGGAGAGAGAGAGAGAGAGAGGGAGGGAGAGACAGAGAGGGAGGGAGGGAGAGAGGGAGAGCGAAAGGAAATGCAAAGTGGTGGAACTAGTAAAGAGAAGACTATTTTTGGCGGCTGGTTGACGCACCTGCAGCCCTCTTTTATCTTCTCTAAATACCCATGCCTAGTAAATGAGAACTTCTCCCACATTCGCTAAAACTCAGCAACATTATTTTTGTGGAAAAAAAAACAACCCAAAAATTGGTTGTTGAAAAAGTTGAAGTCTGAGGAAGATTTTTTTTATCTTCCTCCGATTGTCTTTTTCTGTTCATATTTCAAATATATATGAATAATATATGTGAATCTACACATTCTGTAGAAAGATATATTGTCTGGGATATTATGGCTATTGATAACGATTACAGTGTTCTTCTATAATGCATTTAGAATATAACGTAAAAGTAATTTGGTGGACCTAAATTGAGATTAAATCGGTTATTATACTTTAGCCGATTGTACTTAGTAGAGCACACTACCCTAACAACAGAACACAGAACACAAAACAGAATCAGCGATCCGTATGCTGTTGTGCCAGCCTCTTGTTGTAATCAAGAAGGCTCAAAGTTCCACCACAATCTAAAACGCAACGAGTTTGCGAGGTCTGCGCTCGGCTTCATCCTAAGCACCCTTGCCCTTGTGTCCTTTGAACGCAATTGCATCCATAGCGACCTGTGCGTGTGTACCGACAAGGTGTGACCACCTGAGCCCCAGCGTGCCTATAAGAAGAGGGAGCGTCGTCCTCTGAGCCCCTACTCCCAGCATCCTGTGCAGCGACTCCTGTCAGTTCACGTCAGCGCGTGGCGTGAGGATCCGGTGCGGGCGGAGGGAGCCACTCCATCTCGGCTCTGTCGCCCGGGCTGACTTGCGCTGGGTGGAGGAATCCCTCCTGCTCCTCCTGCTCCTCCTGCTCCTTCCCCACGTGCCCCACCCCCAACCCCTCTCGCCTACCCGCCTGGCTGCACTGCCAGCCCCGACCTAGTGTTCTCATAACACACCAGGGAAATGCAGGTTAATCTTTTATTTAAGGCCAGCTTACACGCACCAGGCTGCAGCCCACACACACTTGCAGAAGAACCCAAATAGGCCTCTACCTGTGAATCTGTCTTGCCGGCTGTCACCGTTCTCCTAAGCCTCAGAGGCAGGGAGGTTGCAAGCATTTCAGATTACGTTGTGTGTGCTGAAGCTTTGGCACCAGTATGTGCTGCATTCAGAATGGTGGACAAATGCTTAAGTTGAGAATGTTATTGTTTTGTGGCAGTAAGCACTACTGAAAGTGGCACTAAATATATATATTTTTCTGGACGTTTTTGTGAAGACATCTACTTACGTGGAAAATTGTCAATCTCAAAGCTCACATCGTCAGCCAGTGGAACTAACTGTTTATTTCTATGCTAATGCCAAACTCACACCCCTGGAGAGAGGAAGAGAAAATTCATATGGTCCTAGCAACATACTGAATGCAAAAGTCTAACACCATTCTGTTATATCGCCACTCTCGGTACCAGCAGACGGCAAAGCATGCACGCATGCACACCCGCGCTCACAGGGAATTGACTGATCCTGTCATTTATTCATTTTTCAGGATCATTTTTCTGCATTGGCTGCATTTCTGCCGGATAAATGAATGCATTTGTTTTCATAACGACATGGCAGAAAGAAAATGGCTTTTCATGCTGGAACAAGAATTGATTGTGCCTGTGGATTTTGCGCCTTGATAAAATAGAGTGATTCTGAGAGACGAACATTTCTTTGCATTCTCAGCCATGCCAATAATTGCTGTATCCAATAGTGCAGCACACGTATTCTTAGAATATTCATAGAAACCGATATTTGCATCGCTTGTTGAGGAAACAGTTTGCAGTGTTTTCCAATGGTTCTCTGTGCGTCTCATTTGGAGTGCCTGTCTTCCCTATTGCCTTTGGCTAGCAAACCATTTTCCCAGCGACACCTTTTTTAATAAGCAACATTGTTGTTGTTTGTTTTCGCATATAATAAAATTAAATTAATAATATCTCTCCATCAGAAGCCGTAATGGCAAACAGTGCTCGAGAGCACACTAACCGAATCCTGTTCACACTCTGCTTGTCATCCTCCATGTGTTGGGTCTTACACGCGGAATTCAGATATCGGAACTCGAATCATAGTGACAACGCAGCAACCCAAGCAGATGTTGGCTATGAAAAATAGATGGACTGTGATGTCAGCTGTGGCGTAGGCTGTGCCAGAACACCTCACTGCGCTGTGCTGCCGTGACAGGCAGCCGCCCCAGCCCCACACGGAGCAGGCAGAACGTTCAACGCTCCCGTTACGACGCACACACACCTGGCTCATTTGATTACAATACATACCTGGCTAGAGTCTGTTGCACACGACACACCGGTGCCGGGCTGCCAAGTGCCAAGCGCGTGCATCGGGTTTCATTTGCGTACCATTTACAGTGAGGCACATCAAGTGCACCCCCAAGTATTTCGGCATAAAATATGTATCCCCACCCTCGTCTGCCGGGAGGTGGCGGGCGGAGCTTAGCTGACTCGCGCTGTTCTGTCATTCTAACGGGGGGGGAGGGAATCAAATATTCACCACGTAAACCTCAGTTTACCCACATCTTTTTGTTGCCGCTGAAATATGCATCGGGAACACGCTCGGGAGCGAAGCTTGCTTTCTTTGTACTTCAGGATGCAAGCCGAGCTGTTTCACACATTACTGCCACGGCGAGGTGAACAAATCCTCGCCAATATTTACATTTATATGATTCCCTGCCTTTGCCTTGTGATGAGGACAATTTTCACCTTAGCAAACTCCCGTGCAGCACAAACAATGTTGTGCCTTGAAATAAAAATGCAGTGCATTCTTTTTTTATAACGTCCCACACATGAATCGAAGGCAGGGCGCGATCAGAGAGGGGCTTTTGATGGCTCAGATTTGGGCCACTTTCATCAGAGCCTCGCATGGCTGAAGATGCCATGAACAGAGCTGACAGGG
>OLKM01001108.1:101940-126938 GCA_900291075.1 Melanogrammus aeglefinus
TCAATCTCTTCTCGTTCCCTGTCCCTTTTTCCACCGCAGCAAACACATTCACAACCACTTATTTTTATATTGGTGTATTGCAAATACTATTAATTGTGTTTTTATTTGTAAGGAAATGGCTGGGAATACACAATACGCTTTAAATTCCCTAATTCCCCAAAATGTACCTGTGCTTAGCTTACAAGTGCACACATTGTTTCTTAAGCACCCTTGATACAGACATCTATACACATTTCTTCCTTTAGTGTGCATTGACACATTCACCACACTTGTGTGTGTGTGTGTGTGTGTGTGTGTGTGTGTGTGTGTGTGTGTGTGTGTGGTGTGTGGTGTGCGTGCGTGCGTGCGTGCGTGCATGTGTGTTCGACACAATCCAACACACTTCTTCCTGTTACTTAAACATACACAGACGCTTGCAGACGCACACACACAGGCACGCACAAACACACAGAGACACACAAAGACACACACACACACACACACACACACACACACGCATTCTACACACGGACTCCTGGACGTCTCCCCAGGAGGCTAAAGGATCAGCAGGAGGAATGTTAATGACCAATTAGATGTTAGAGTTGCCGGTGATTAAGAAACGCAGAAGATTTTAGGGGGACCCTGAGAGCACTAAGCTGGCATCATCAACTCATCTTTCTCTTTTCCTTTCTGCTTAAAGAATCACACAAACACACACACACACACACACACACACACACACACACACACACACACACACACACACACACACACACACACACACACACACACACACACACACACACACACACACACACACACACACACACAGAGGGACACACAAGCTCACACTTGTTTCCCCAACAAAGAGCTTCTGCCTGCAAATTAAAACCCTGCAGTGAGAGACAAAAACCGTAGTAAAAGAGAAAATGATCCTTATAAAAGACTCAGTGACAGAGACGAAGAAGACAAACACGGGGATGTGCACGGAAATAGCCGGAGTGCATAGCACGCGACGGAAACAACAAACTTTCGCCGGGTAGCGTTGGCAGATGGGCCGATGATCCTCGAAGCCTCGCTCGGCCAAGAACAGGGACACCAAGTCCGTTCCCCTGATGACCTCATCAGTAGAATGAACCCTGCATCACTCTGCTGTTCTCCCAGACAAGGACGAACATTCGGGCATCACGGCTAGCGTCACTCACAGTCAGAGGCAGGCCGAGTAAAAGCCTTTAAAGCTGCCAAATTGCCCCAGAGAGTCAAAAGAGTGAGCACATTGACTTGACGAGGATATCTCTCCATCACTGCACCACCCCCCCACCCACTGCCCCTTTCCTTTCTCTCCTGCTCCCTATTGATTCCTTCTGAATGGCTAAGCATATTTTGCCTCTTTATCCGTGCAAATAGCGCAGAGCTGCGTTTCTCTTCCCCCCCTTTGGGGAAGACTGCCGGTCCATGCGGCTCCCCCCCCCCCCCCCCTGACAGTCGGATTTGAGGGCCTTCAATGTGAAACAGATATAATATCAATGGAGGTCTATTTCTGGTACCCTGAACAAGACCTGCAGGTTTGCGGCAGTCAATACTGTCGATTGCCCCCCATGATCAATGATGAGCAAAAGTGTATTGATCTGCGAGGTGACCATTTACCGACCTTGCTCTCCTGTGATATATCTCCTTGACGTTTCGTCAGGGGCCTGCCCTGGCTGAACACACACACACACACACACACACACACACACACACACACACACACACACACACACACACACACACACACACACACACACACACACACACACACACACACACACACACACACACACACACACACAATGTATAACACGCGTGTTCACATCCACACGTGACTTTTTGCAGAGCAATTCGTCCATGTGTTTTGCGCACCTGGTGGTTCCCCTGAAGCAACATTTCCCCGTAGAATATCTCCTCCATTTCAGTTTGAACGGTCTTCCCGGTCCTGAATTAAATAATGGATGTTCCCAATGAAAGCCTTCCAAATCCCTGGTCCCTTCCATTGCCACAGAGTAAAGGAATTGGAAGAAAAGAGCCGTTTCCCCTTTAGACGAGGGAACGGCGGCCCAGACAGCCGTCTCGTGTTGTCTGCAGACGAACCGCCACACTGGAGAACCAAGACAAATAGTGGTTTGGGAACAAACTGCCACAAATATAAATAAATCTATCAAATCTGCTCCTGCCAGCCACCATTTCAGAAATGGCTCCTGGATAAGGTACAGTGAAAACATTGTGAGACAGTTTGGGCAGAATTTCATTTTATTGAGATTAATGCATTTATTTTTCATGTATTTCTTCCGCTACTGTTTGCATGAGCCACTCAAGTCTAATGTCTGTCTGCCTGTTCTTTGGAATCACAATGGAATCACATCACATGACGCAATGTTGTCTCCCGGGTAACCTTTCAATACAATATCCCGTGTGGTATTCCGTGTTCTCTGGTTAATTGGTCGATTAAATCCACGAACCAATATAGTTTGTTAGATGCGGTGGATGGAGCCCCACCCAAACGTGTACTTGCGTACTTCTGAAACGTACACTTAGGCAACTAGAAACATGATACCAGACAGATGGCCGAAACGCTGTGTTGACAGAGGCTAAAGTGCAGGGTGCCGTCAATCTTCAAAGCCGTTCTTTTCTTCTCGCTGCTTTTTCAACCGCCATCTGTAGTCAGACTTACTCGCGGTTGCTGAAAACAAGGACATTGCCTTGCTTTTTTTGTTCGATTGGACAGCAGCAGGAGCAGGCGTTTGTCTTTCCCTCCTCGCCTTATTATAAAACTATTAGAACAGCGAGTTAAATCGCCGTTTGATAAAGCTTGCCCACCATAAGCCAACCGAGAAAGCAGGAAACATGAAATGAAACGAAAGTACACCTAAAACACACACACACACACACGCACACGGGCATCCAGGAGGATGGGTTCCGATGCTTGGGAAACAATAAGTTGCCATGTATGCATGCATGTGTGTGTGTGTGTGTGTGTGTGCGCGTGTGCGCGTGTCGTGAGTGTGTGCGTGTGTGCATGTGTGCGTGTGCGTGTGTGTGTGTGTGTGCGCGTGCGTGTGTGAGCGTGTGTGTGTGTGTGTGCGTGTGTGCATGTGTGTGTGCGTGTGTGTGCGTGTGTGTTCGCCTGTATGTGTGCATGCGTGGGACTGTGATGGCGTGCAATGCAGGCTGTTTCATCAGCCAGGTCCCTCATCCTCCCTGTCCTCTCAAAGGAGCAGTCATCTCTGTGCCAGTCTGTCACTGTTTGGCGGAAATGAGACCAGGTTCTAGAGGCTTTGTTTGGCAGCACAGTAGCGGTAAGAAAAGCACTGGTTCCTTTCATCAGCGTCGTCCTTTAACCCTCACCCCCGAACATTCTCATCCCTCAGCTCCTTCCCTTTGTGTTCCTCCTCCCCTTCCTCCTCGCTCCCGTACCATCCCTTTCCTCCGAGTCTTAGCCTTAGTAAGTCAAGCTACTCCTGACCTCTTCCCTCATCACCAACCTCTCTCTCTCTCTCTGTGTCTCTGTCTCTCTCTCTCTCTCTCTCTCTCTCTCTCTCTCTCTCTCTCTCTCTCTCTCTCTCTCTCTCTCTCTCTCTCTCTCTCTCTCTCTCTCTCTCTCTCTCTCTCTCTCTCTCTCTCTCTCCCTCTATGTACACTTCTGTTTTCCTCTCATTGTGGTGGTGCCTGTGGTGCTGTGTTATTAGTAAGGCAGTCGGTGTGTGCTGGAGAGAGATAAGCGCAGGTAGAGCGAGTTACATAAGCCTACGCTGATTAATATGGAGGAGAGCGAGATACAAACACGGTGAGACGGGGAGATGGAGAGAATGAAAGAAGTAAAAGAACCAAGTAGGAGAGAGGGAGACAGTGAGGTGGAGAGCGTTGCGCGTTAGCACATTGTGCGTTAATATTGCTGCTACGGCTGCCTGGCTGGCTGTTGATAAGTAGACAAGGCCTCTTGAGCAGGTTGAAAGCAGCATCTTTGGTGTGGAATGAGATGGCAGCTTGCCTACGCTGATTGCCGGTCTGTTTTTCGTGCGCCATTTTGAAAACAAAAGAAAAACCCTTCTCCTCGTTTACCATGTTAACTGCAACATGGCGGAGGTGCTCGAAACACCCAAATAACTACCACTCTCTCACAGTGCCCTAACCAATCAAACCATCCTTTATATGCAGCTCTGGTACGGCATAATAACACAAAACAGTGTAACACCCAAACCCATAATTTAAAGGATGTTCATTGACAGAGAGAGGGATGCAATACATATACCAATAAATATAATCCAAGTGGGTAGGAGGATATATTAAAGTGTAAGTGTCTGAATGTATGTATTACCACACCTTGTGTCACACAGCGTTTAGATGAGAGGTTTTGCAGGCGATATGTCAACTGCCTCTTCACCTCCATCCCTCCTTCATACAACCCTGACGTTCACACTGAAGGACAACGCATTTATAAAACCCATCTTCACACACACACACGCGCACACACACACCCTCTTAACACCATAATTAGTCATGGGAAATCATATTGGGTCATGGACCTCTCTGTTGCTCTTTTCATTCTTAATAGAACCTCCACAAGACAGGACAATGTGTGTGTGTGTGTGTGTGTGTGTGTGTGTGTGTGTCTGTGTGTGTGTGTGTGTGTGTGTGTGTGTGTGTGTGTGTGTGTGTGTGTGTGTGTGTGTGTGTGTGTGTGTGTGTGTGTGTGTGTGTGTGTGTGTGTGTGTGTGTGTGTGTGTGTGTGTGTGTGTGTGTGTGTGTGTGTGCTATACGTGTACATGCCACTTCATCCATATGTCAAGTATTTGTCTAGAGGCTCTTCAGCTAGTAATGCTAGAGAGCGACTGAAGGCCAGGCATCTGAAAGCATTAGCGTGAGACTCCTATGCTCCCAGTCCCTCATCTGTCCTCTCCTTTAAAGCCCATGCATTAGAGGAGGTGTGAGTAGAATCTACTAAGATCCTAACCCATCATGTAAACCGAATCATTGACTTTGTACCTTTGGATAGAAATGGACTCTCGTAAAACAAAACCATTTTTTAAGTCATCAAAAACATCTTAAGTCACAACCACACTGCCCTCGCCGCTGAGTGGCAATGGCTGCTACTTCTGAAGCGTCCAGATCTCCAAAAGATCTGTAAATATGTAGCTGGAAGTAGAGTAATACTGGCTCCCTTCCTTACTGAAATCCACATGCCCTTAAACCAGCCATTTAAACTCTGGGTGCTCAGCTGTAGTTTTAGTACAACATAGTGGGATCTAAATGGGCTTTCCTAAAGGTTTCTTCATTATGGTTATTGTTCATAACAGACATTCGTAGTGCATTTGTACGTGTACGATTTAGTCATTCGAGTTATATTATCATTGGGCAACATTTTGGAGAGGGATAAGCACAGGTAGACACTCTTTCTACCTCCTAGTTACAACAGATGCATGCACATTTCAGGGAATCAGTGGGGAGCCAGCTAGGAACAACATCATCTGCTGTTTCCACTGTACAGATCCCTCCAGGACTGTCATGGTTCTGCTGTAATTAAAACGCACAGGTTGACGGGAGAGGAGCCGTGGAAGGAGAGATGTTTGAAAGTCTGTCTAGCGGAAGAGAAAGAGGTAGACACAACAGAACAGATAGACATGACAGGAGTAAGGCAAGGACAACAAAGGCACCCAACAGAATAATGAAGATGCAGTCAGAGTGAACAAGCAGTAGTGTACATCAGACATCGAGAAGGGGCTTTGGTAGGGATGCATTTCCTTCCCCCAAACAGTTCTGTAGCCATGAAAGACTGTACGGTTTTGTTTGTTTTGTGTTGTTTTCTCCACAAAGACATGAACCTAAAGTACTAACCATAACTTATAACCAAACCTTATTCTGCTAATATATTCTATTCTATACCCCAAATATATTCTGCTTATCCCTAACCTTCCACACAGATAAAAAACAAAGAACTCAATGACATGGCAACATTTTTATTTTTTATTTTATTGATAGGTATTATTATTATAAGTCCCGGCCATCACTGTAGGGCTGAGAGGGGAGCTGGTTGGAAGGGGGGGGAGATGGGGAGAGGTCAGTTGTCTGAGTGTTTCTTTGAATAAGTATTCCGGACCACGAGACTAGGCAGCAGGATGGGTGGTTTGTAAGAGAGAATGTGGAATAACAATAAGGAACAGGGCTTTGTGTGTGTGTGTGTGTGTGTGTGTGTGTGTGTGTGTGTGTGTGTGTGTGTGTGTGTGTGTGTGTGTGTGTGTGTGTGTGCGTGTGCGTGTGTGTGTGCATCCATGTGTGTGTGTGTGTGTGTGTGTGTGTGTGTGTGTGTGTGTGTGTGTGTGTGTGTGTGTGTGTGTGTGTGTGTGTGTGTGTGTGCATGTGCTCGTATAAGAGACAAGACACTTCAAACAATCATGCTCAAACACAAAATGTTCCCTCCCTCCCTCCCTTTCTTTTATTTGCTCTCGCATACATGCTAGTGCACTTACTCACATGCACACGCAGACCGTTAACGCACACACACACACACACACACACACACACACACACACACACACACACACACACACACACACACACACACACACACACACACACACACACACACACACACACACACACACACACACACACACACACACACAGTATTATGTAAATAGTCTCTTCAACAGAGTGCTGCTGTCACTGAGCGCCCATCCTTTGGGCCATCTAGGCAGCCTCATTAAAACCAAAGCACAGCATCCATTAATAGATACCAGTACATGCACACTTTAACATACACACCGACGCGCACGCACACACACACACGTGCACACTCACCACACAGACCAACAAAGACCTCCCGGGAAGCGTGTCTCTCTAAATGCTCCTCTCAGGTGGCAGTCAAAAAGTATATCTCCTAGGAAACCAGTTTTCATGTCGGCGGGAACAATGGATGGAAACCGTGTGGCTGACTGTGGCTGAAGCTGGGCGAAGGAACGCTGGACCGCGCTGCTGTAAGACGCTGCAATGCCCGGTCCAGATCTTTCCTGGCACCCAGGTGCCGTTGTGTTTGTGTGTGTCTGTGGCCGGTCTCTATATCGGCGTCTTTACATCCCCCCGCCGTCTCCATACATGAAACGAAAGCAGGGGTACATGCATACCGCCCAGCGGTCGTTGTGCTCTTCTCTCCCCATCTTCAGGAACGTGAAGGTCCTCAATACGTTAGGAATGCATACCATTGGGAGTGTGTGTCCAGTGCTGCGTTTGTGTGTGTGTGTGTGTGTGTGTGTGTGTGTGTGTGTGTGTGTGTGTGTGTGTGTGTGTGTGTGTGTGTGTGTGTGTGTGTGTGTGTGTGTGTGTGTGTGTGTGTGTGTGTGTGTGTGTGTGTGTGTGTGTGTGTGTGTGTGTGTGTGTGTGTGTGTGTGTGTGTGAGTGTGTGTCCGTGTCTGTCTCTTTATCTGGGTATTGTACATCCCCCCCCCACCGCCCACACACATGACATGTATGAGTACAGCACATGAGTACCGCCCAGCTGTCACCGCACAGCCCCGCTCCCCCCGCTGTGGCCCTGTGAAGTAAAAGTGGTGTGTGTCTTTGTGATGTGCTGGCCCCACAGGCGGCTCCCGGGGCGTGGGCTTCATCCGCTTTGATAAGAGGATAGAGGCCGAGGAGGCCATCAAGGGCCTGAACGGGCAGAAGCCGTCCGGCGCCGCCGAGCCCATCACCGTCAAGTTCGCCAACAACCCCAGCCAGAAGACCAGCCAGGCCCTGCTGTCCCAGCTGTACCAGTCCCCCAACCGCCGCTACCCTGGGCCCCTGCACCACCAGGCCCAGCGGTTCAGGTGAGGAGGCTCTGGAGGGGCGCAAAGGGTGGAGGGTGGGGGGGGGCACGGTGTTATTGTATTGTCTGATGTAAGAAAAAAGATTGAGGCGATGCCCCACTCTGCCCAAACTTGAGGGCTGTGACGGCGATTGAGGTCGCGTTGAGGTTATGTTTTCAATGCATTAAGGACGCGTCCCATTGAAAGTTTGCGTCGGTTTTATTACACCTGACTGTTATTTCCACACGTGACCATTATGGGGACGGCACGGGGCTGTCTGAGAGCCAGCGGCGGTCCTGTTCTTGTTCGGATAATCGGATACGTCGTTTGATCTGTTCAGGAAAAGATCTGACTTCAACAAGGTTGGGAGCTTTCTGATAAATTGGTTATGGCTGGGATCAGTGGGGGAGTCAGGAGAAGTCATCATGTTTGATGCCGTTATCTCCAAAGGTAATTCCAATATATGTCCATTACACACAAAGTGGAAATAATTAATAGTTAATGGCTGTTAAAGGCTCCATGAGGAGGTTGTCAGTATTTGCAATCGTCAATTCAATTTGAGTCCATTTGTATATGCTGTTATAGGTAAATTACGCCATCTGTGAAAGATTGGCATATGTTAAAATTATTCCAAATGTTCACGGTGCCTGTCTGGTTCCTGCTGAAGTAGAATTAAATCTGCATGGGGGATGATCTATGTTACAGTTAACATCTGTAAGCCCCCACCCTCAAATATGTACAGCAATTTGATAAAGTAATTCTGATGATTATTATAATAGGATTTAATTATAATATTAATGATAAATGACGACCGATTTAGAAAAGGAGCAGCAGACGTTGTCCAACTGCTGGTAAAGATGCAGATAGCTACATGGGTAAAACCAGACTCATGCCCTTGTCTGTGAAACAAGTCAGGCTTCCTCTGAAGCGTCCTCTTCTAAGCATCCATTTTGTCCGTTTAGAGAAACACTAGTGTACCCTTTTGAAGGACAGGTGTAAAGAGCCCACCTGGCGCGCAGAGAACCTGCGTGTCGTCGGGGCAGGGAGGAGCTGTCCACGAGAGACTGTGGGGTTCTGTCTTTTACCTTCTTCCCTCTTCGACTCTACCCACCGTCATCCTCACCGTCACACTCAGTGAGGCGGCCGCTTCCCGCCTGAGCAAAAAAATATGTATTCAGTGATAAATATTTAAGATGTTTATTAAAGAAGAGACGCTGTGTTTCATTCTCACCCGATGCCTCGGGGCAGTGACTAATAATGTGTTTTGAAATGGACGTGATACATTTCACAACCAAATTAGGTTAATCTAATAAACCTAACCTTTTTTTTATTTGTCACCATTAGAAAACTCTAGTTTGGAGTAAAAAAATGAATGTTGCAGTTGTGCGGTTGTCTGTTTTCTGAAAGATGGTTGTTCCACTCCCTGAAGGCCATTCTTAAAGAAACAGACACATATTTTACTCGGGTGATAGAGAAGGGTTTAATGGTTTAATGGTTTGAGTTATTCCTCCACAAGATGGTGGAGAGGAGAACAGAGCTAGTTCCAGTTGTTCTTTTGAGACTTGTGATGGGTACGGCTTCTCTTCCTGACACATTTCAGTGCTTTACTCAGAAGCTCAACAATCTCACATCAAGGTAAATTGTCCTCACTTTGAGTGGGGAAGGACAGAGTAAAATCCACCTACGAATTGGATTCCAGACCTATTTCAGGTTTACCAGGCATTAGGGTAGTATCTCAAGCCATCAATTTGTTTGAGAACCCATTTTTGCCGAGGCTGTCTGCAACCAATCATTTCTAACAACACACAAATGCCATATACTTCTCATGATCACTCATCATTATTTATTCCGGGTTACTCAATCAAAACACAATTCATTTTACATAACATAAAGACGCGCACTATTGCCTCAATACAAAACCCAAACGAGAGTTGATTGTGAATTACCATGATTTGATGAAAAGGGTGTGTGTGTGGGGGGGTGGTGGTGATGGGGTATATATACTTTCCGATTCTGCGGTGGAATAACAAGCTTACACCGTTTTCTCCCCCCCCAACAACACTAAGCTAGTTGTGCTGTTTACTCCCCCCCCATCAAAGTCAAGGCTTGGATGGTGTTTTCTGGTGGAGCCGCTCTCCCGGTGTGACACCTGAGCGATGTAGCGCGGCTGTGTGTCTGCGATACGCCAAGCCAATTTAAAGGAGCCGCGGGAGAGCCCGCGCTTCCCATCACAAATCATAACCTCCAAGAGGCATTTGCACCAGCTCTGCCTAAGTTCAAACAAAGTCTGGTTAAAAGGTAGGTGTTTACTAAGTCAGGGTTTAACCATGGCTCAATCCAAACGGGTGGCACCACAAAGACCAGTTTTAATGAAGTGCTTAGTAGTCAACTAATATTGACTCCTCACCCCTAAAACGTGACGCTTGGGAATAGATTGAAATGGTTGATGGAAGTCTAAATCCAACAAACAACAGTTTTAGGATGCAAATTTTGGTTCAAATAAACCGAACTGCAACAAGTGCTAAATAATACACAATTCAAGGCTTTCAAAGATGTGTGTGTGGCATGACTTCTGCATACACAACACAAGGAAGAGATAAAACAAAGTACTAGTCGATAAATTTATATTAAAAATAATTGTTTCTCTACACTCTCTTCGTACTAGATTTGTATCTACACTCCCAACATGTAGAGTGCCATCATGAGCCAAATAACAGGACAGCAATCGTGAACATGTACATGCATGTACTTCGGTACACTTAAAGATCAAAATTAAGCATACGTTTTTTAACTAAACTTGTAATACATTTGTGTACTTCAGTGTTCCTTAAATGTACAGTAGAGTTTTGGTCTCACAATCAATGAGTGACTAAAAACCGAGAGCAAACCTTAGGGACAGCCCCAACGGAATTAGTCCCAGGTGGTGTTAATTATCTTCGTTAGTATAGCCAGGGGCCTCACCTGGAACAAATACAGCCAATCACACACAGCGCACAACTTTTCAATCTAGGATTTCACCAGGGGGTTGCATTGCCCTTGTGTGTGACTGCTAACGTCGAACACCCAATACAGTCTGTCTGATAAGCCCACGTAGGCCTGGGATGTGACCGGGCAATGTCCTGTCTGCCTGTCTGGTCCCTTTTAACACATCAAGCATCGTCCACTCAAAACACAATACACCTCTCAGCCCTAGGTATCAGCTTTCTTCCAATGCGGTTACGTTAACTAATGACACAAATTAACAAATTAGCCTTATTATATCCAGAGCAGGAACAAATTTTAATTAGAGAGGCACCGAAAAATGCAGGAGAGAAGAAAAAAAACGCTGTTCCACCGTATTAATGTGCATGGAAAGGCAGCACAAAAGCCCTATTGTTTATGTGGAGCTTGGAGGGGTGGTGCAAAAAACAAGCTTGAGCTGATTGCAGGGTGAGTGCCTGTGCGGGTGTCAAAGTGAAGCAGATGTTTGTCCATGAGTGTGTGTCTTTGTACCTCTTGTACCCGCATATGTGAACAAAGTGTGAGGTGCAAATTACATTCATGCATGTATGAAATGTGTGCATTTGTAATTGTGTTTGAGTGCGGTACCTACGTGTGTGTTTGTGTGTGTGTGTGTGTGTGTGTGTGTGTGTGTGTGTGTGTGTGTGTGTGTGTGTGTGTGTGTGTGTGTGTGTGTGTGTGTGTGTGTGTGGGATAGGTCTGGTTCAGGTGTATACTTGTATATTTGTATATATCTGTATATTTGTATGTGTGTGTGTGTGTGTGTGTGTGTGTGTGTGTGTGTGTGTGTGTGTGTGTGTGTGTGTGTGTGTGTGTGTGTGTGTGTGTGTGTGTGTGTGTGTGTGTGTGGTGCGTGTGTGTGGGATAGGTCTGGTTCAGGTGTATATTTGTATATTTGTATATATCTGTATATTTGTATGTGTGTGTGTGTGTGTGTGTGTGTGTGTGTGTGTGTGTGTGTGTGTGTGTGTGTGTGTGTGTGTGTGTGTGTGTGTGTGTGTGTGTGTGTGTGTGTGTTGTGGTGTAAGCCTGTGTGTTTGTGGCTTTGTGGCAGGTTGTTTTGGCCCATCAGCCCAGCGGCCAGCAGATGTCTTGTTGCTCCCGGGGCCTGGAGCGTTTGTCCTCAGAGCCCCCACTCCAATTGACTCATTTACCCACAAAGCAGCCGGCTCGCTCCCTCCCCACATAATAGGCTAATTACTACCTTAATGAGTCGATATTCACGTCTCCACTTTTTTACTTTGTTTACTGGTGTTTCCCTAAGACTGGCAATTATCCTAGAAACTAAAATACTCAGAGTGATGTAAAAATGGTGTTCAGCTGAAAAATATAGTTTCTAAAGGGAATTGTGTTTCTCATTCATTACAATAACGATGAATTGATACATGTGAACATTTTGCAATGATCTTTTATATTTTCAAACAAACTGTATACATAAAAAGAAAACCTAAAGGTTAAAAAAGACAAATTCCACATTTAAATCCCGTTCTTTGTTTCTCAAAAGATTTGCGCGACATCTTAAATTGCAATAGACTTATGGAGTGTGAATAAGAGAATCTCAGCATACCGAATCAACTTTTATTTTAACTGGTTTTAAATGTGCCACCCTGCTCTGAGTTGCTTCCTAGAGGAGAGGAAAGCCATTGACCTGCTGTTGCTCAATAAGCCGTGCCCTGTGTCCATTAGCCCAGCAGAGTTAATAAGACATGAGACAAGCCAGCGCCTTGTGAGGAATGAAGGTCATTGAGTCACCAAGCAGACTGCATCCATCCACAAGACCCAAGGTCTCATCCCCACTAGGTTTTTTATAGCCAAGCGCACTCCCACGGTCACCCACACGCAAACAAACACACAGAATAACTACTTTACTTGTGCCAGCTCACACAAGTGAACACGCAGACACATTGCATCTATCCTTGCCAGCAGGGATGGCTGAAGCACAGGAAAGGCAGAAAGGAAAGAAAATTGTGTAATTTACAAATGCTAATCTTTTTTAATTATAGACGTACATATCCATTAACTAGCGCGGAAATTTGATTTGACCATTGAGCACTTAACGCATTGCCCCGGACCAGTCACGCGTGCATTTATAAATTCATGACTAGTTAAACGGTTGGTGAATGTTTTGTCAGGTTCGTAGAAAACATACAAATCCGCCATTCACTCTTTTGCTGACCATCCTTCAAACCCCAAAACCATTACACTGAAAAAACTCTCAATTTGATGTCCTTTGAGGTGCAGTATTTTCTTTGTCTAGTTGTCTTTTTCAAACAGTACACCCTGAATTGATAATCCTACTCTTCGGAAATACTTTTATAGTTCAAATCTCCCTTCACCTCGAAATGCATCTGTATGCGGGCATCAATTGTTTGGAAAACAAATGCTTTTTATTCTTCTGGGCTACATCTCATGGATGTAGACAAGTGCCATGCAATGCTAATGCCCCCCCTACACCCCCCAAAAAAAACCTTTGCCCTGCTAACACCACAGAGCACTAGACAATTTGTTTCTGCTGTCTCGTAGCGAAACTAGCGGTGCTCCGGTTGCAGAATCCGGCTAGCCGCGGGCCAGTCTAACAAGTGTCTCGCTGGAAGTGGGCTACTGTATATGTGTGTAAAGTGATGACAGCAGATAGCACCGACCCGGCAGGCATTCTCAGCGAAACGGTCCACTTATGGCGGGGGTTTGTTTGATTCTTGAGCGAGGAGGACCATGCCGTTCCTACTGGGACGTAGAATCAGTTCCATTGAGTGCGTCGACCATCTGTCCACCATTAACCCCAGAACCCTCCTTCTCTTTACAGGCTGGACAATTTGCTTAATATGGCCTATGGCGTAAAGAGGTAATTAAAAACTTCGACCGATGCCAGCTGTCCATGTTGACTCAATGATTTTTCAATATACATTTTTTTCAGTTTCTCTTTTTTCTTTTTTCCATATATTTAGTTTTTTTTTACGTTGGGTTTTCTTGTGCCTTTTGAAGTGACATTGCATCTGAAAATGAGGTTAACTTTTTATTTGGTCCCTTGATTTGTGATCGTGGTTGTTTGGTTTGCCTTGGTTGTTTTTCTCTCCTTAAGCTTGATTCCATTTGGAAAACTTTTCCGCCACCCAAGGCGCAAAAAACAGAAAACAATCTGTCTCTGTTTTTGCGGCGGTGATGAATTTGCTTTGTTTTGATTATGACAAGTGCCGGTGTTGTTTGGGTTTTTTTGAATTGTTTTTGTCTGTACTGAATGGGCATTTCCTTTGTTCTCGGGTGTATAGCTCTTGATTTCTGGGCGTGTTTGATTTCTCCAGGATTCAGGTTCCCCTGCCTTGCCTCCACAGCCCAGACCTCGTGTAAAAAAGACAGGTCCCCTAAACCATTCCCAGAATCGCTGGAAGCTCATTCCAGACCAAATCCCCCCCTGAACAAAAAGCTACCATGGCCTTTCGCGTTCGATGTATATACTCACACACATTATGTTAAAGCGGGTCGTCTTAACATCCCCCTGCCATTGACGTAGCAGATCTGACCCCCCTTATGTTCCGGTTTGGTGAGGCCGGTACGGCGTGGCTTGAGGAGGTGGGCCTGGATCCGTGTCATAAACCAGCTGTTTTCCCCGGCAGAGAACTCCTGCCTTGCTTGGCTCCGCCTGGTTCCGGTTTTATTTTCCGTTTGCCACCGTTTATTTTGTTAAGTTGTCGGCCATGGATGTTAAAACGACCGTTGGCGGACGGGTTTCAGCCTCTTGGTGTTGTTGTTGTTGTTGTTGTTGTTGTTGTTGTTGATTTAATGTGATGTGGGTTGCATATCTTGCATGACGCAATGGCCGATTAAGGACCGCCCTAGGAAATAGGTTTCAAACTCGTACATGCAGGAAGAGAGAGCAACAGGTTTAGTATTAGTAGTAAATTGCAAGCTAGTAAAATAAGTCATTGTTTCCGTATGCTTCAATATAAAATGGGATTTATACATCCCCTATATCCTATTGAACACTAGATGACCCCAGTCCACTGTAGCTTCTGCTCCATTCAATCTTTACACTATCATTTCCAAAGGGCCGAAATGGCCATCCGTCTCTCCTGAAACAGCATGTGATTAAATTCCAAGTGCTATTTATGTGATCAAAGGCTCTTGTTTGGAAGGTGGGTACCCAGAGAGGAGAGATGTGTTTAGAGCAGGAAGTGGAATGCTACAGAAAGGATAGAATGGATAGCTGGTCAGCTACGCTGTTGCTATGCAACCCCCCTGGTTTTCCCCCTGTTGCATTCGGATTGTGGTTGGACTAGCTATTATGTATACAATAATATGCATGCACACACACACACACACACACACACACACACACACACACACACACACACACACACACACACACACACACACACACACACACACACACACACACACACACACACACACACACACACACACACAACATACACGTACATCATTTCCATCATGTCCTCTGCGGCACTTTGTTAGTGAGTCTCCAACTCGACCCTAAATCTCCACACACGCCGCAGCTCCTGCATGCAAATGACCACAAGGTTGTTTCTTAGCACAGTGGGAGGGCGCGGACGTAGCATGCTAGACAGGAGCCTGACGTGACCGGATCCGCTAAGTAATTCAGCCGGTGCGTCGACATGCTGGGGAGAGTAGCTAAAGCCCCTATCGGCAGGACAAAGGAAACGCGCAGAGAGAGAGAGAGAGAGAGAGACACACAATAGGACTTGAATTTTGAGGAGCGAAAGACCAGCAGCTCACCAAGCTTAAGTGCGGTTCGATCGTAAAGATGTAATGATGACTACGATGCTGACGTCCGTCCCCATGCTGCTGATCAGATCTCAGCGAGCGCAGCCAGCACAACAGGAGGCCTCTCCGGGTGGAGTCAGCAATCCTGGCCTCTTGCGCAGTTAGCACCCCGACCACAGCCGCTGGGAGTATATTGTACGAGACCAAAGTCATGCTGGGAAGGTTGCAGTTATCTCTGGCCATGTACAGAGAGAGAGGGAGGGATAGAGAGAGAGGGAGGGATAGAGAGAGAGAGAGAGAGGAGGAGGAGAGAGAGAGGAGAGGAGAGAGAGAGAGAGAGAGAGAGAGAGAGAGAAGAGAGAGAGAGAGGGCGGAGAGAGAGAGAGAGAGGAGATAGAGAGAGAGAGGGGAGGGAGAGAGAGAGAGGAGATGAGAGAGAGAGAGAGAGAGGAGAGAGAGAGAGAGAGAGAGAGAGAGAGAGAGAGAGAGAGAGAGGGAGGGAGGGAGAGAGGAGAGGGGGGGAGGGAGGGAGGGAGGGAGGGAGGGAGGGAGGGAGAGAGAGAGAGAGGGACAGGAAAGTGTCGTAATGCTTCCTGGTTTCCGAATTGGAAGAAAGAGAAGGTCCAGCAGACAACAACTGCGCAGGGAGCGGAAACACATTCTCGTCCTTCGTGCCACCCAGCCGTAAAGGACTTCCATTTTACATTCAGCCCGCTCCCTCTCCCCTCCGTCCCTCTAGCTCGAGAAGGCCCCTCTCCCAGACAGCTGCTGCAAAGCGGAACTCTCTGAGCGCGCACCATAAAGCCTGTCGTCTCCCCTGCAGAGCCATGGCGGCCCAGTAAGACAGGAACCATTTTATCTAATTTACCTTTTACTTAAAAGCAAAGCGGGTGTGTTCCCCACCCCCCACCCCCCCTTTGCCTTTTCTTTAACCGGAAAGGCAATTAAGGGAAGTCATCTGAGGATTTGAATATCTTGCATCGTGAGTAAAAAGGATGAGATTATGAGGTGAATGAGAAAAGATTTAGCAGCCTGCGTGGAGCACGGTCTTTGATGAATTTCTCGAAATGGTTTTATTCACTGACTTCCTGCGGTTTAGCTCCCAAAGGACGAGAGAGTGCACAAGAGGGAGGGAGGGAGGGGGGAGACCGAAAGAGAGATAGAGAGTGGGTTGTGGAGAGGGAGAGAGGGAGAGAGTAGGAAGAGCTACCTCTGCATCTCCCAAATACTTCCCAGAATGCACTGCTCTGATTCAAGAACGAAGGCCAGCAGTGAGGATTTAATGAAGCATAAACATGAACACATACAAACAAATACATTTGTACATAAAGTGACACATACACAGACACATACAGACACAGGTACAGCCAAACCACTCAATATCCAACGCATTCATTTTTTGTTATTTTACTCCAATTAATGTGTGTTATGCATATTATTAGTACAGCTTGAGCATATTTTGTTATATCTTTAAGATGTAAGATTCCCATAAGAGTCATGAAGATATTAAACAGTATCAAACCATGACAGTAGCACATTTTTCAAATTCCTATAAGTCAAGTTCAGGAGATGTAGCCCATCACTACTTATATTTTAATGAACCAACTAAAACATTCTTCCTCTTTTCCTCCCTGTCCTTCTCCCCCTCCTCCTCCTTCTCCTCCTCCTCTCTTTCTCTTCCTCCCTCTCCTCCTTCTCCTTCTCCTCTCTCCTCCTCCTCTCTCCTCTCCTCCTTCTCCTCCTCCTCCCTCTCCTCCTCCTCCTCTCTCCCCTCCTCTCTCTCCTCCTCTCCCTCCCCTCCCCCCTTCTCCTCTCCTCCCTCCTCCTCCTCCCTCTCCTCCTCTCCCTTCCTCTCTCCTCCTCCCTCCCTCCCCTCCTCTCCTCTCCTCCTCCCTCTCCCTCCCCTCCTCCTCCTCCTCCCTCCTCTCTCTCCTCCTCCTCCCCTGCCTCCCCTCCTCTGCTCCTCCTCCTCTCCCTCTCCTCCCCCCTCCTCCTCCTCCTCCCTCTCCACCTCCTCCTCCTCCCCTTCCTCCTCCCTCTCCTCCCTCTCCTCCTCCTCTCTGTGTCTGTTCTGTGGTGTTGTGGTTCTCCTCTCAGGTTCTCCCCCATCACCATTGACAGCATGACCAGCCTGGTGGGCATGAACATCCCGGGCCACACAGGGACCGGCTGGTGCATCTTCGTGTACAACCTCTCCCCCGACTCCGACGAGAGCGTTCTCTGGCAGCTGTTTGGGCCGTTCGGCGCCGTCAACAACGTCAAGGTGATCCGCGACTTCAACACCAACAAGTGCAAAGGCTTCGGCTTCGTCACCATGACGAACTACGACGAGGCGGCCATGGCGATCGCAAGCCTCAACGGCTACAGGCTGGGCGACCGCGTCCTCCAAGTCTCCTTCAAGACCAACAAGACGCACAAGTCTTGAGCCAGTGAACCGGTGAATCCAGTTTGCACCCCCCCACCACCACCACCACCGCCCACCACCACCACCACCACCACCACCACCACCACCCCCCTTCCATCGCCAACTTGGTCCAGTCCAAACACCCCCCTACCCTGTCCCCCTTCCAACGCCTCTCCCCCTAAACCCCCTCACCCCCCCCTCCCCCACCCCCACCCCAGAAACACCCCCCCCCCCCCCCCCCAGTCCCTTTCGTCACAACCTTCTATTGGCACTCTCTGACAGCCATCCGACACAGCAAACTCAACCCCAAACTTCAACCCCAAACTCAACGCCAACACAGAGCAACCGATTAAAAAATCATCAACAAATTGAACTAGAAATGGCTTATATTATAACTTTGGACCTATAAGCCAATGTTGCCTAAGTATTACAAAAATGAAACGATGAAATGTGTCCATATGTTTTTCGGAAGCTCCTGTGATAAAACAGGCTTCTCTCTTCGATGTGTAATTTTTCTGTTTGTTTGTTTGATTGTTTGTTGTGGTTGTTAAAAGAAAATGATTTTTCTCTTCTGTGCACACAGTAGCAAACCCCCCTGTACTTCCCTTATTTCAGAGAAGAGAGTTTTAGATTGAAACCTTTTTCTCTGTCTTGATTCAGGATTGGTTTTTCTTTTTGAAATCCGGAAATCCACTGTCGTCAACGGTTACGTCCCCCCCCTGTGGTTAAAAGGGGACGGGGCTCCTCAGTTTAAGTTTGGTTTTCAATTGGTGAACCATTCATTCATTTTTTTTTTTTCGTGTAAGTATTTGATTCCCTCTCCAACAGCCCCACCCCCTTATAGATTATAGATGGGACGGCATCGTCCCCGATTAACTGATGCAGATAAAATATGAATTTCTAACATTGTTTTTGTTTTCTAATCGCAAACAAAACACATGTCTTTCCTCACGTGGGTTCAGGGAGATAGGGGAAACGGGAAGGGAACGGGTTAGCTTTCCTGATGAAAAAAAAATATCACTGTTGCCAAAGAGACGATCTCTTTGCTTGAAAAAAAAAAAACACGTTTAGAAAAAGATAAAAATAAAGAGAGAAAAAAAAAGATCTATTTTTGTAAATGATAATTAAAATAATAATTATTGAAGAATTTTTACAAGAATCTGGATTTGAAAAAGAGAAAAATATTTTGACTGGCTAACTAAATGGGGGCAGGGCGGGATATGGGGGTGCCACCTTGTCTTGTTCGTTCTGCCGTGGTACTTTTTAGGATCAGTGGTCGTTTGTTTTTAGGGGAAAACTCAAGTTGGCCGAGATTTTGTAGAAGGAAGGTTTTGTGAAAAGGGATACAAACTGAGGCAGGTGATCTTGGTAATTTTTCATATATATACTAGTGCGTGATTATTCAACAGCGATACCCAAAAGGGAAGGAAAAGGGGTCTTACCATGGCCTAACCAACCTTATAGTCCAGAGCCCGAAGCGCGAAGAAGATCCTTTGTCCACTCGTTTCCTCTTTTTGTCATCTGTCAATATGAGACATCAGTAAATAGATATATTCACATCTATCCATTTAGAGAGCATACTATAGATTATCTATATCAGTTTCCTCACTCTGCGTTTGTGAACTTACATTTGAAATGAACTTCCTTTTAGCGATCAACAGTAGGTGCTATACTACATTACTCACATATCTTAAATATCCAACTTTGTTGTTCTATGTGTTGTTTAAAGAAGAAAAAAAATACTCGATGTTGGCATTGAATTGAGCTGCTGTTCTCTGTTTATTTGTTTATTGTTGGCCCCCAAGACTGGTTTGACTAATTCTTTGAAAACCAGATTGATAAACTTGGGCCTTGTAGGAATCACTTGATCGGCTTAATTTGATCTTACTTTTGGCTTGCTGATTTAGGTTACTTGCTTAGCGTGAAACGTTTGTCAAAATTTAATGATTAGCTAGTTTTGTTAGTCTAGATATTTGTTTCCTTAAGGAGGATCAATGACAACGGTGTCTTTATTTGCTGTGTACAAAAAGATGATATATATATATATATAGTCTACATTTGTTTTACAATATCTACTGTATTATCTGAGTTGTCACTGTTCTTTTGTTTGAGCTTGTCTTCTTCATATGACAACTTATTATGAAGTGGTGGTTAAGTTCCTTAGAAAAACTTGTGAGGAATCCTGTTCAATTGTTGTCATGTCGCTTGTGGAAAAAAAACGGGGAAAAAAAATTGGGTCATCGTTTAGTTAACAACTGCGGCAAAAGAAACCGAACAAAAGCTTAGAATATAACCGTGTTTGTTTACCTATTTATTTACCGATCTATGTTAAAAGCTATTTATTTTTCTATTTATTTGTATTTATTTATTTATGAACCTATTTATTGATTTGTGTCTCCGTGTACGTATTTCTTTGTTCCGTTGTGCGTGTATTTGCGTAATTCCGGTACAGGGAGTGGGAGGGGCGTTTCAGAGCTGAAGGGAGCCGGGTGGGGGGCGCGCGAGGAGGAGGAAGACTCTCCCTGCAGTCCGCTGCACCGAGGGGAGAACTTTGGGTGCGTCGTCTGTGCTTTGTACCAGTATATCAAAATTACAATACGACAAAAAAATCTGAAAGGTCACAAAACAAAAAAAAAAATGTCTGAGGGTTTTGGCGGAGTGAGGGGGAGGGAGGGTGGGGAGGGAGGTGTGTGGCGGGGGGAGGTGGTGAGGGAGGGAGGAGGGAGGAGGGATGGGGAGGGGTGCGGTGGCTCTAGCTCCGTTTCCTTTACGACTAGATACAGTTACTCGCTATGCATAACCTAGTTAATAGTTCAATTTGCTATTGCTTTTTTCTTGTCTTGTTCCAATGAAAAATCTTTAGATCTTTTTAAAATCAAGTTTAGTCTTAATAGAATGTTCTAAACAGTCGTTCTGGTTCAGTATAAACCTGTGATAAGTTTGTGTAGTTCTATAAGCCTCTCCGTACGCACCCTCCCTCCACTTACTACCGCTTTGTGATGAAACCTTATGCAAAACGTGGGTCTGAAAGCATCATTTTTAGTTTTCAAGAGAAAAAAGCATTTTATATAACATTCAGCTCTAGAAGTCTCGGGCAGATTGCATTTTAAAAGAGCAAGCGCCCCTTATCGTTTGAGGGTCATTCATTGCACTGGACTGAATCGGTCAAACTCACCTAAGAGTCAAAATCGTATTTTTAAAATGATTCATCATGTTTTCAAATGACATACCAACAAATATTTAAAAGTAGAGAAACCATTGAAAAACGAACTGCGTCTTACTGCAGTTGTTGCTATATTTACATAGTACTCTGGAGGTATGAAAAGGGATTGTACCCATTCTATATTTTATATACTCTAATATGATATATATTATATATTTTGAAAGGTAAAAAGGTAGAGGAATGGTTCCAGAAGTAAATATACTGAATTGGATTTTCGTTTGTTTGTTGTTGAGACATGAAAACATGAAGGAGGTGTGTGTAGCGAACATTTGAAAACACTCAGACGCATGCTTCCATTGTTCCACTTCCTGTGTGTCACCCACCTCGGCCATCCGATTGGCCATGTCATGTGACATGAGCATCATCATTAGCCAGTCATTGTTCTAGCCATCCAATCACATTAGTGTTCTGACCTCAGAACTCCAACCAACCAACGGACTAGACCCCTTCATGCTCCCCCACCTGCATTGAGGGAGCTTGAATTATGCAACGACCCCAGTAGAATGTTGTTCTGACGTGTGAACAGATTTCCTACATGTATGACCTTTGAACTCTTACGAAGCATGCCTGTGTTCTGGCTAGACCCTGCGTGCGTGCGCGTGCGTGCGTTTGTGTATGTATGCGAGTGTGCGTGCGAGACAGAAGCAGCGATGGAAACATTAGTGTGTCTGCGTCTTCGTGTGTGCGTGCGTGCTTGCGTGTGCGTGCGCGTGTGTGTGTGTGTACCTCTATCGTTAGGGATGTCATGGCGTTCCAAATGCCTGTTTGTGCGTGTGCATGTCAGGGTGTTTGCAACATGGGGCTGCGTCACCTCTCGCTCCATGGCCCAACCCTGTGGGCCCACATCACCCCTTGTAGCGCCTTATAGTGGCAGGCCTGCCGGTAGGAACAACGCAGCCCGTAGTGGAGGAGGGAAGGTGAACAGAGGAACTAGGCTCTTCTTGTCGGTTTTTTTGTTTGTTTTTTTTTCCTCCTGAGACGTGTTTGTTTACTATCTGAAAAATCTATAAACAAAATCTTTAAAGACAAAAAAGAAAGGGAAAAAAAAGATGTTCACAGAGCCGTGTGACCGTGGCTCTATCTACTCCTGCTTATGTTATTACTTAACTATTATCAATGATGATTATTATGATTATTATTGCTATTATTCTTAGTATTCTTATTCTTATTATTAATCCAATTACTGCGATGAATGACTTCATGTTATCCTTGCTAGTTTAGGTCATTTCTGAAACTGGAAACAAAATAAAAATCTTGCTGTAAATGTTTGTTTTATTTTCTTTTTCATAAAACTGTTGTGTTTGAATTATTTGTACTTTTGAATGTTGGGACAATAAAATGAGGTGTTAAGAGTTTGGTTGTGTTTGTCATAATGTCTTGAGACGGACTATCACTCCTAACAATACTTAGCCCCGATGTGCGTCAATGAACGGAGAGACACATCATTCTGTTCAAAAAATCTAACAGAATAAGTACACGTCGATCATATTAACATCTATAGACACACAAATCATGCAAACGTCCGTAATATGCACGTCACACAAAAGTGAAGTCATTATCACGGAAAGCATCGTTTGACTCTAAAGGCAGTAGCTCTGAAACCCCCACCCACGGCAGAGCAGGGTGACAGTGGGGCCAGGCTGCAACATCTGTGAGATAACACTGCCCCCTGTGGAACCACGGCGGCCATTGTCGCTAACCTGTAAAGGATCCACAATTCAATAAAGAGCCACTTTGCGTGTTAAATGTAAGGTCTTTCGCGTTGTGAGATCTCGATGAGGAAAGTGCACCTGAGAAAGAGAGTGCCCGAGGCTGTCGGTTCAGAGCTCTTTGCAAATGGATAGATAGAACAAGGATGCTCAGGCATCTGCCCTATCAATTGGATCAGGCCGCGTCTTCCTTGTCAATATGGATGTTAAACCCTGAAATACTTGCCCGCTGTCCAATGACGCAAGTTCCTTCCTCCTACTTTTTTTATATCAGGCTAAGTAACAACAGGGCAGTGGCAAGGCGGTGGAATAGATATGCAATTTATTAGGTTGTGATGTGTCCTTCTTGGCGGGTTTATTATCTTCTCTTGTTCGGGACTTAATGACTAGCGACCGCAATCAAGGGCAAAGTAGAAGTAAGAAATACAAGGCACTGTCCATTATAACCTTTAATCCAACAGGCCGGAAAGAAAAAAAAACACAAACGGGAACCAATGAAGATTTATTGCAAATGCACTGAGAATGGAGAACTTGAGGCACAAAACAACGATCTATTTTCCAAAATATAATAAGACGGAACACAGCAGAGAGAGAGAGAGAGAGAGAGAGAGAGAGAGAGAGAGAGAGAGAGAGAGAGAGAGAGAGAGAGAGAGAGAGAGAGAGAGAGAGAGAGAGAGAGAGAGAGAGAGAGAGAGAGAGAGAGAGAGAGAGAGAGAGAGAGAGAGAGAGAGAGAGAGAGAGAGAGAGAGAGAGAGAGGGTAATGGATTTTCTAAACGTGTTGAAAGAGAGTCGCGAGGGGTTAATATCGCCTCATTTCTCACCATATTCCCCCTGCCAGGTGCGACCATATGACGCTGCCTCTCAGCGTCTATATAAACCAGCCTTCCCCCTGCCTAGGTGAGAGCTGATCACACCCGTGCCACGGTGTGAATGTCAGCCTCCGGCAGGGCTGCCATATATAGGAGCCGCTGCTGCCAACACACAAGTTAGAGCCTCATGGTTGTAGGGATATTATGTTGCCAGCGACGACGGCACCTGCCTTCCCGAACCATTGTAGTGGTGGCGGTGAATGTGCGGTAGAGACGTTAAGCATCCCCCCCCCCCCCCACCCCCTGTCCCACGCTCTAAGCAGATGAGACCCGTCTCTTCCTACACTCTGGTTTCCGCCGGTACAGCCCTGGAGTGGCTTTTGGGGGGTGAGCTACCCGTGGGTTAAAAGGAGCATGCTTCATGTTCCATGAAAATAGATCACACACTGTACATCGCTGACCCTCACCGCACCTTTATACATCAGCTCGCGCGCCCCTTCATCCATCACGCATCACAGTGGGTACGGGGAGGCGAGATGTGAGCCTGTATCCTGTCCGCAAAGGACGAGGGAGGGAAGGCGTTTTGTAAAGAGCCGAGATACGTGCTGGTTTTGTTGTCGGCAATGGTTGAAACAATGGGAGTAGGTTACCAGCAGGATGCCTGCCAGGAAGGAGGCTATCCCACGGTTCCTGTGCATGTCACAGCAGCCTATCGTGGAACAGATACTCAAGTTACTGTGCACTACAATCACATACAGGCTGCGATTAAACCCCCACCGTCCTGACAGTGGCAAAGCAGTCCAACACTCAAGTGGCAAAATCATCTGCAGCCGTCCCTTTAACCACCACTTTCAGCCATTGCCCTTCGGTCAAAGGCACAGAGTCCCCTGCATACACAAAGACATCCGTACAAAACAAGGTGTCCCTGTTGCTATCAAATATCTTATCAGTAAGGTCAGCTGCTTTCTGAAGACAGCCAGCGCAGAAGAATTTTATATTTATTCGTCCAACCCCTGATTCAGCGCTCGTCATCAAGTAACGTTTTAGTAAAAAAACATCATGTGGGTTAATGGGTCCTCTCTAGATGTGATGCGTTGTGATTTTATGCACTTGTTTTGGCCGGCAGATGCGAGCAAAGATGACTTTTTTTTTCCTTATTCTATTCTATACAACTTCAGCTCCCCTAACCTCACCCTATACCTGGCCGCCTTCCTGCCTACTGAACCTTAACTTAACTTTCCTTGATTGCCTACCTTATCTGAAGCAACCTTCAAATGACCTTACTCCACCTAAACTTACCTTACGTACCTTACATC
>OLKM01001108.1:127093-134593 GCA_900291075.1 Melanogrammus aeglefinus
ACGTATCTTCACCTGAGACTGGCAGTCTGCTGTATCTCTAGGGATGGCACACACTGCCCTTATAAGGGCTGACTCCCATAATTAGACTTCCCCTCCAAATGTTCATCGACCATATGCGTATGCTAAGCTTGGCCAGACTCCAGCACCCCATAGAGTTGACTAACTAGTATTTATTTTTGGGGCACAACAGTGGCAATGACAATGCGTAGGTCCTCGTAGGAGAGTTTCCTCGATGCCTCCACAGAGACTTGTGTTGGGAATAGACTTTTTCTGTGCCAAGGTCCCGAGGGGACAGAGTATTAATCAGTCCTGCGTCCTCCTAATACAAGAGAAGGAGATTTTTGGCAACTGCAGTTGTTAGAACAGTAGCAAATGAGATGTCTGTGATGTGACGAGACTGGGAAAATAACAGGGGGATTTTGAAAGCCGTAATGATGATTGCTAGTATTGGTGGCGACATACTGCAGAGGTGTTTGGGGCCAGTTCTTTGACCGTTCAGTCAAATCCAATGTTGGTCTTTATAGCGATAATGGCTGTTATGACGGTGGCACTGGCAGCTCCTGTAAAACATTTCATATAATGGCTACTTTTTAAAGAAGAGCCCTCATTTTGTTCTCAGCAGGAACATCGCCTTGACACAAACGTTTAGATGACGACAGACATTTGGGGGTAACGCACAAAACAAATAGCGCCAAAATAACAGAATTCACATTATGAAAACAAGGCACGATACCTTCGTGATGGGATCGTGGGACATTTATGTTACTATTCATGCATTGTGTGTACAAAGGGACTTAATGACGGGTGGAGAATCCATCGCTGTGGCGCGGCGGCGTGGCTGCTTGGCCCCGGCCTTGAGGGTAGCTGCCACGACAACACAGCGATGGCGTCGGCCGCCAAGGCCCTCGTGGCAGCGATGATGATGGCGGCTGGCAGGCTGCAGCGGAGAGGGCGGCACATTTCTCCACCGTTTGTCGGGAGAGAGACACACTGCCGAGCGTCAGGGCTTCAACCCCGGGCTCGGCACTCCTGGTAAAAAGGACACATATTGTTTTCATGCCATTTCCCTAATCCTCATCCCCCCCCCCCACCCCCCGCCTCCGCCCACTCTCCCGCTGTCCCCGTTTTCACCGTATCCCTTCATTTGCTCCATTGTTCTGTCTGTCTTACTGTAATGTCTGTTTAACGGTCTGCCGCTCCCTGTCTCACTCTCCCTGTCTCACTCCTTCCTCTCTTTCTATTTGAAAACATAAAACATGCTTATCGTTTCAGTTGGTCCATCATCATCTGGTTACTGAGTTGTTTCCAAGGCCTAATGGAAATGTCCCAAAAATAATCAGTGTGTGTGTGTGTGTGTGTGTGTGTGTGTGTGTGTGTGTGTGTGTGTGTGTGTGTGTGTGTGTGTGTGTGTGTGTGTGTGTGTGTGTGTGTGTGTGTGTGTGTGTGTGTGTGTGTGTGTGTGTGTGTGTGTGTGTGTTGTGTGTGTGTGTGTGTGTGAGTGTGTGTGTCTGTGTGTGTGTGTGTGTGTGTGATGTGCTGTGTGTGTGTGTGTGTGGTGTGTGTGTGTGTGTGTGTGTGTGTGTGTGTGTGTGTGTGTGTGGTGTGTGTGTGTGTGTGTGTGTGTGTGTGTGCGACCGTGTGTGTGCATGTTTGCGCACATACTTTTGTGCATGTGCTGGCCTGCATATGTGTGTGTGTGTGGGGGAATGTGTTTCACCGAGAGCCCAGCACCCAACCATCTGTCACCAAGGGCCCCTCCATGTTCCAACGCCAATCATGTCCTTCCAACAGATTCGAAAAAATCCTCGCTTCGCTTTCCAGTGTAGGGCAAGGACAGGACTGCTAGCCAGTGACCACATTCAAACACGGACAATGACAAAGTCTACGACCTGCCCTTCTGACACTTACGTTTACACACACTTATGTTTACAAAGACACAAACACACACACAGTCACACAACACACACACACACAACACACACACACACATATACACACACACAAACACACACTCACACACATACACACACACAATCACAGTAAAATATTGCCATAAACCTGTGTCACACAAACATCACAAGGATGAAATCCATCTTTAACAGCATACCCAGCTTTATTTCCCTTTTGTTTTTTTATTATTTATTGCCTGATTTCATGTTGAATAACAATATGATAACCTTTTGCATTCAGCCACAAGGTTGTTCTGGATAAAAAAGTTGTTTTGGGTGAAGAGGGACATGAATGAGTTGTGTTATATTATAACCAAAATGTAAGCCTCCGGAACGTCAATGTTTATACCCTAATGGGAATTTGCATAAGACTAGAAGTAAAAGAGAACTTCTAAATTAATATTTGTGAAATAATGAAAGGCTTCGGCTATCTCTTTCAACTCTCTCCCCCTACTGGAAGCCAACACATTTGAGCCGACAAGTATAAAGTCAATTCAAGGTCTTTCATTGGCCAAGTACACACTCCATTTCCATCCTCCATGTTACCATTTAGTAGTATAACTCAATTGTCCCTAAGCAAACCTTTTAATACAAGGAGACATACACTAGTTTTCTTTGTACCTAAATGCTAAATTGACTGCATTTATATAGCGCTTTTTAACCAGTGGCCTCTGAAAGTGCTTTACAATATTGCCTACCATTCACCCATTCATGCACACATGCACACATTCACACACCGACGGCAGTGACAACCATGCAAGGCGACAGCCAGCATGTCGGGAGCAGTTAGGGTGAGGTGTCTCGCTCAGGGACACCTCGACACTTAGCTAGGAGGAGCCGGGGATTGAACTTGCAACCTTCCGGTTACCGGCAAACCCACTCTACCTCTTGAGCCGCATGCCTCCCCATTGGTTCTGGTCGGGTGTATTGAGCGGACCAATCACAGCCCTTGCTGCTGCATCGCATTTTTGGGAGGCGCTCACGTCAGTCCCTTGCTGTGGACCCAAGGAGGAACGGATCCGTAACCCCTTTGCGTTGCGTGAACGTGGGACCATAATCGGCCCCTTACCCACCAGAACCGCCCTGACCACCAGACTATATCCCACTTCTGAGAGACACACGAGGATGTTTAATCATATTCTCAATGATCAAAACCTTGAGTTTGGTCCTTCAGGCCTGATCTCCCTTTATCTCCTGGTTGATTAATCCAGCTCACCTCTCCTCCAAGCCTCTTGGTTTTACTTTGAGGCCATCTGGAGATACTGGCAGACCAGAGTCAGGCTCTGCTGGAGATCCTCGTTTGTCCCGACGAGAGAGAGGGAAGGGGGGGGAGAGGGGAGAGGAGAGGGGGGGGAGAGAGAGGGGGAGAGAGAGAGAGAGAGGGAGAGAGGAGAGAGGAGAGAGAGAGAGAGAGAGAGAGAGAGAGAGAGAGAGAGAGAGAGAGAGAGAGAGAGAGAGAGAGAGAGAGAGAGAGAGAGAGAGAGAGAGAGAGAGAGAGAGAGAGAGAGAGAGAGAGAGAGAGGAGAGAGAGAGAGAGAGAGAGAGAGAGGAGAGGAGAGAGAGAGAGAGAGAGAGAGAGAGAGAGAGAGAGAGAGAGAGAGAGAGAGAGAGAGAGAGAGAGAGAGAAAGAGAGGTCCTGTTGCCCTCTGCCGCTGAACCTTTTCTCATGAATCCTTCCAGACCCCTGCTTCTCGTCCTGCACCATCTGGGCTGCAGGCTGGAGGTGAGAGCACTACACCAAGTCCTTAAGTTTGGCCCATTGAGAACTTATAGAAGAAAACCGGTGTCATTTGTACCCATTACTGAGTCTTTTACTGGAAATTCCCCCTAAAAAAGTTGGTGTGTACAGATGTATTCGGTTAAAGGTTTATTATCAATGCCATTGACTCACCCTTCATGTTAAATCTTTGCAAAGAACCAATCAAATCAAACCCACCAAATTTGAAAATTATTAGGGGGATTAGAAATTATCGTGAGTGGAACTAGCTCGATTAATAAGGGCGAGGCAAAATATACATCTTTATCGTTAAGTTGGTACCAATAACCGAGAACAATATTTTAAAGGGGTTTATCTCTTGGTTTATGTTTTGAGGTATGATGCAATAATTGCAGTGTCCTCTACTGATAACGACTTTAACAATTAGTAGCTATGACCGTTTACGGTGTAAGGGCTAGTCAGTGCGCTTATCCACCACAGGTCAATAGATTCCTACTGAGTAGTGCACTTCAGTGATGGAGTGCTCTAAAATCTTTGACCCTCTTGATTGCCACTGTCCGTCCACTAACAGTGTAATGGGCCAAGAGTGCTGAAGCACTCATTCACCGTGAGTGCTGGCCATTAAAAAGTTACCGGGTTCCCATCTTAGTCTGTGATGCATGAGACTCTTAGCCGCTATTTTGGCCGTTTAACGCGTGGCGTCGTTCTCATAATAGAATTTTGTCCAATTACAACCTGAGAGGAGAGAACAGGATTACCTGGAGGCTAACAGATTTGAAACTGTCACGTAGTGAAGCTGTTCATCGTATCTTTAACCAGGCCAGGGCAGCGCACGCAATCAGCAACTAAAACACTTGCGTAGATTTATGAATACACAGACACTATGTATAGCCAAAAAATTTTCTACTGTACAATTCAGCAACAACAAAAAAAGGAAAAAGAAGGATAAAGTCCCCTGCCTTGGTTAGTAATACCTATCCACTCAGCATGAAAGTTCTGGGTCTCACACAGGAAGCGGTTCCAGGAGTCAGCTCTTCTGTCTCCCAGTGTGGTCAAATCCTTTAAACACATTCACAAAGACAAGACTTCCTCAGCAGCAGCCACAGTAGGCGCTGGTGGCTCCCTGGCTGCCCTCGCTGTTGTACTGTTGTATTGAACCGCTATCTGATTCACTGACCTTCCTGCAGCCTCATGCCTTGCTAATGTAATCTAGTGCTGCTGCTGCTGCTGCTGGCATGTCACACAGACATTCATGCATGCACACACACAAGCGCACGTACACACACACACACACACACACACACACACACACACACACACACACACACACACACACACACACACACACACACACACACACACACACACACACACACACACACACACACACACACAGGCACACATGCACTGACACACCAACCCATGCACATATGAACAAACACACCCACACACAAACGTTCACACACACGCACGCCACACACACACACACACACACACACACACACACACACACACACACACACACACACACACACACACACACACACACACACACACACACACACACACACACACACACACACACACTCCACAAGCTGTCCCGCAGCCAGTGCATGAGTGAGTGTAAGGGAGTTGGTGTGAAAAGCAAACAGCAGGAAGCGAGAGGCTGGCGCAGCTCTCCTGCTGGCCAGCCATGAAATGAACCACAAGGAGCGTGGGAGGACTGCTGAAGCAGGAGAGAGGCAGAGAGGAAGCAGGAGAAGAAGAAGAGCCCCACACAACAAAGGGATGAGCTTGCATCTGCGTGACCTCATTATATCATTGAAAACACGCGTCAAGAACAATGGCCAATCGTGTTGGAACCGTAGCAGACAAACACACGCACGCACGATTCACGCACACAAAGACACAGGAACACACATAGACGCACACACACACAACCACACACACACACACACACACACCCACACACACGCACGTAGTGTTGACGTAGTTGTTAGGATATTGGAGATTCCAGTCTATGGGGGACCCCTCATTTAGGAGAGCAAATTGACTGAAGGAGGATTTCATCTGCTGGTTGAACAGATTCTGGTCTACACACACTTACAGACCCACACAACCCCCCCACCCCCAACCCCCCAGAAACGATGCTGTTTAAAGTATTTCCGATAGTCTATGATCATCTTTGTATCATCTCCCTGCTCTGCATGTGTGTGTGTGTGTGTGTGTGTGTGTGTGTGTGTGTGTGTGTGTGTGTGTGTGTGTGTGCGTGCGTGTGTGCATGTGTGTGTGTGTGTATGTGTGTGTGTGTGTGTGTGTGTGTGTGTGTGTGTGTGTGTGTGTGTGTGTGTGTGTGTGTGTGTGTGTGCGTGCGTGTGTGCATGTGTGTGTGTGCGTATGTGCATGTGTATGTGTGTGTGTGTGTGTGTGGAGGGGCTCTCTGTGTGTGTGTGTGTGTCAGGGAGCAGTTATTCTTGTTTGCTAAGCAACTGGCTTAGTAGTTTCCTCTCAACAAGAGGAAATGGTGTTCCTGGGTAATGTGGTTTACATGCTATTATTTGACGTTAATTCCAACGGCCTTAAGCCTCATCAAAAGTTCAAGTACGAATAATTCCTCCCACCATTCCAGATGGTCAGGTGAATGATAGAAAACGTATTCCCGCCCAAAATGATGAGACTTTTTGGTAATTATCGTGCGTTTAACACTTTTCTCTATGGCAACTATGTCTGTGTCTCTTAAATGAGTGTGCAATGTTATCTGATTTAATTGCCAGTGCTTCTTTTGGTGCATATGAATGTGCTTTATGAGTGATAACCCCATTCACCCCATGGGGATCGCAGCACTAATACATCTATTAAAGTCTGCCTATGACATTATGGTGATTAGTCGCTTTGTGTTGCCTGTGCCGGACTGGCACTGAAGCTGAATATGAATTGAGAAATATTGACATTATTATCTCACGTCACAGCTCATTAATCACCGCTAATCTTTGCGCCTGCGATGTTAAATCTATCCGTTTGTCCTTCGCAGCCGTCACCTTGCTAGTTGGACGGGGCGACCGTGTCAGCGGTTGGGAGGTGGCTAGCTCTGTGGTGTCAGAGCTCTGCACCTCACTGCAGTCTGGAGTACAGCGGTGTACTTCTGTCAAGATACAACTCTGAAACCATGTAAAACCATGGCGTTATTGCTTTTGTTAGGGTTTGTAATGTGTATTTCAATCACAGAAACTTATGGTATTATCTGTGGTAAAAAGAAAAAACTACAACACTCTCTCACGGAATGAAATGTGTGGATATTACATGAATTTGACATTCATTTCATCAGAGAAAACAACTTAACCTTGAATTGTTGTGATCTTTGATCTGCCTCTGCAAGGGAAATGATGTATTTTGCTGAACGTTGCATTTTCCACACAAAATCTGTTTTTTAATAAAACTGAGAGACATCCATGAAATGAAACCCTGTTGGCCGGGTAAGCCTATGGCAGATGGGAATCAAAATGATTCACACATCAAACAATACGCTTTGAATAACAGTCCTTGCTGACCTGCAGTTTTTTGCCCGTGATGAAAACGATCGTTCTAGTGGTGTTCACAATTCATGCTGTTACCAACACTATGAGACAGGATCTTATCTGGATCTAAAACAACTCAATGTCCTTCGAACGTGTGTGTGTGTGTGTGTGTGTGTGTGTGTGTGTGTGTGTGTGTGTGTGTGTGTGTGTGTGTGTGTGTGTGTGTGTGTGTGTGTGTGTGTGTGTGTGTGTGTGTGTGTGTGTGTGTGTGTGTGTGTGTGTGTGTGTGTGTGTGTGTGTGTGTGTGTGTGTCTCTTTC
>OLKM01001108.1:139593-152093 GCA_900291075.1 Melanogrammus aeglefinus
CAAAACCAAACCTAAATCATAAAGTACAAAACCAGGTCCAAAAGCAAAACCCAAATCCTAATGTTTTTTGTACTATGCAATGGGTAGAGAAAAGGTGCCAACCTGTTTTTCGGACAGACCGTTAATATATTCGTAAGCCTAAGTCAATTTTCCTTTCAAATATTCCGGGTTGCACCTGGGTTTTAAATAATAACACTCCTCTAAGATCCACGCTCTCTGACTTCTACAGCTTCCCCATTGAAAAAGTTCCGCTCAGATTCATTATAATGGCATAGGTCTACGAGAGTTGAATGTAACGGCGACAACATTGCCATTATCTGTTCCTCCGAATTGAGATCATCTGAGATTTTAAGTCTCTACTGTGATTGCCTGCCTTTTCATTTGCTGTGATAAAATTGTCAGCCGAATGCCTCGTATCTACATTAGACTGTAGGCTCTGCACCTCACTGAATGCTAATGGCACTCTGGCATGCTCTCCTCCTTTACTTTGAACACTTGAAAGGCATGTATTTATATATTCCCATGAGATAGCTCCTGGGTTAAAGAACTGAAACATTAATTCGTGGTATTATTTTTGCCTTTCATATCACCTGCTGCAATTCCGCGACACTCACCCAAACTGCAGCGACTCAGTGGATAAAGACGAGTATCAATTGACCATTTTATGTACCCGGCTGAGTGTTCTGCATCTTCTGCCATTAAGTACATCAGTTAATGCAGCTTTTGTGCGGACTCCCTCACCAAATAACCCATAAACAACCCCATTAGCGTGATTTAAACACTCCCAAGACTTTTCCCCTTTTCACTTCAGTCTTTCGTTTTTTCTTCTTCTCAGACTCTGATCACATAACGGAAGCCATGCCTTTCTCGTTCCTCCCCTTCTCCCTGCTCATAGCCACCTTCACCTTGGCCCTGTTCCAATCTCCTGCCCCGAGCAGTGGTGGATGCCCATCCCAGAGGTCTAGATGGAGCGGCTCTCAATTCAATTCCATTTTATTTGTATATCCCTTAATCACTGGTACAGTCTCAAAGGGCTGAACAGGCCATATATTTATGACCGCCCCCCCCCCCCTGATCCTAGCCCCCCAAGGAGCAAGAAAAAACTCCCTTTATTAGGGTCATCCCTGCTTCCAGGGATGATCAGGACTGCAATTGGTGCCATAATTGACATACATACATACATACATACATACATGCATACATACATACATACATACATACATACATACATACATACATACATACATACATACATACATACATACATACATACATACATACATACATACATACATACATACATACATGCATGCATGCATGCATGCATACACACACACACACACACACACACACACACACACACACACACAACATACATACATACATACATACATACATACATACATACATACATACATACATACATACATACATACATACATACATACATACATACATACATACATACATACATACATACATACATACATACATACATACACACACACATACATAAAGGCAAAACACTTTAAATCGACGATGGGGTGCTGGCCGGTTAACCATAAAGATTCCTCTCCTGATTCCTTCCGTCTGTCCGTCTGTCCGTCCATCTCCCCCCCCCCCCCCCCCCCCTGCGTGGTGCTCGAGCCTCTGTCCGGATGCGACCGTTCTCCGCTGCGTCGATTGCTGCCCGGTGCATCGCATGGCAAGCCGTGCATTACGAGAGCACGTCCCTGGGGATAATGTGCTTGAAAAGATGCCCCTGCTTCATCGGAAACCCTTCGCACGATGAATGATGACAGACATCAGGGTGCCAAATGTCCCGTGCAGGACACTGTAGGCACTTCTGTGCTAACAGGAGGAGAACAACATCTGCTTGGCTGCTGAACGCGTTGCTGATTCATCAGTCTGACAAAATGTTCCTCCTCCTCTAAAGGCGCAGTCAGCTCCTCCGGGACGGCCGTCGGTTCAAAGGCACGTAGAGAGAAGCGAACGCACGACGACGACGACGACGACGATGTTGTTGACCGTTGCTGAGTGGTTTCTATGTTCACTATTACCGTGCAATAGTAAACAAAATCATGAGCATGAGCCTTTTGTGCTTTCTAGTTTGGATCATGTGATGCTGGTGGTGCTTGGATTAGTGTGAAGGACGTTTCCACTAAGTTTCTCTCAGAGGAATTCTGAGAGAGCTGACACTTTATTTCAATGTACCAAAAACACCAAGTCCGACGGAGGGGTTACGCGGAGGCCTCGGTAATGGCTGGAGAGTGGTGTTTGACAGCGGAACGTGACCCACAAATTGCGAGGAGTTGAGCGTAGCGATGCAGTCATAGAAGACCTAACCGCCTAAAGCGTTTGGCTAACGGCCGTTTATTTTTTTTTCTTCTCATCCATTTATCTCTGTACAAATTAAAGGTTACCAATGGGGAATTGACTCCATAAGCTTATTTTTGCCCTGTCCCCTTGATTTACCCCTGCCATGATCCCTATAGAAACAGACAGGCTCTGCACTCTGTCACATCCTGTGCACAACTCTCCCTCACACTTGTCCTTTTAATGCAAGTCAAAAGTGTGACGGGATTTGGGTTCATGCTATTGAATAAATCTGCAGAGTGCAGAATGTGGAGAGCGCTATCAACATATGAATGGAGAGGAGGAAATGTATCGCTCGTGCGAGTACTGCTGCAGGGAAAGTCAAGGGGCCATACCGATGACTAAAAAGAGTTGGGTATGTGAAGTATTCCTCCGTGATAGGAAAAAAGGAAGAGATATTGGATGTCTATCGATCAACGCTGGCTTCGGTGCTTCCATCTCTTTTCCAATTTATTTTCCAGTGATTCAGTTTTACGTCACATCCATCAGATCAGGGTCTATTGTAATAGCACTCAAGTGATTCATCGCGTAACACAGCAGCTGCAGGTCCAGAGAAAGGGCACAGGTGTCCCGTTGTTTGGTTGTTTTAGCATAAGGCTGTGCTCGCTTGTTTGCATCACAGTGTAGAATAGCGTTTGTTTTGTTGCCTTGTGTTTATGTCGGGTGTGTTGATTGTCACCGGGTGTGTTGGTGACTCACCGATGACGTCGGTGAAATCAGCTGATTATTTGACGTCTGTGCTCAATTCTTCTTCTATTTGGTCTGTCTCTCCTATAGTCAACATTCTCCATCACTCTCTCTCTCTCTCTCTCTCTCTCTCTCTCTCTCTTCTTCTCTCTCTCTCTCTTCTCTCTCTCTCTCTCTCTCTCTCTCTCTCTCTCTCTCTCTCTCTCTCTCTCTCTCTCTCTCTCTCAAGGTGACAAGGTGTTTTGCCGGAGTCAGTGGAAATAAACTAGATGTGTAGTGAATGGATGAAGGTGTTTGTAGTCCCTCAGGTTGTCCGTGTGATAACGTTATCATCTCATCAGCGGGTTAATCAATGTCGGACTGCCCTTCAAGTCCAATGTGGTTGGAAATGGACATTTCGTATCAATACGTGCTTTGATCGCACCCATGGCTCCACCATACTCAGAACCAAAGCAAAACAGCATTCCTATTTTAGAAACGTGACTCTAATAAGAGCAGAATTGTAGATACAATTTGAGATTTGTAAAGAGAGAGATAGAAGAAGAGAGAAAGATTTTGCAACTAAACTACCCAACAAAAACATCACCTCCCTCCCTCCCTAATTTCTTTGAGATTTTCAAGCATTCAATTAAAATACCTGTGATTGATAGGCAAGATGGATTCAACCAACCAATCAGGGAAGAGATGACTTGATTGGTCAGAAATGAACGCACTCTCTTAGATCAAAGAGAGGCAGGCGCAGTCAACTCCAAACAGATATATTCACAGCGCATTTCCCTTACTATTTACTGACGGATAGTTATGGCATTTCTAACAATTCACTCAAACCTCAATCTTAAATCTTATCTATAGCTCCTTGAGTGCAGTTAATATTCATTTGTTTTTTAGCAAGAGATAGGTAGGACAGTTTTTTGTTTTTGAACGGTTGCTTAGTAATGTGCACTCTGCCCTCTAGTGACGGGAAAGAAATGTGTACAGTGTTAACAATATCGCATAAATCCTCCAAACGATCTTACTGCATGTCAAGTGCTTCATATGTTATGCTATCTATTCTGATGTTCAACTAACAGGGTTTATCGCCACTTTTGTAAAATAATAAACACATGCCTTTTAACATAAATAACTACCTACCAGTGTATCATTGGCACTCTATCCACTAGGCCTAGATAAAATTTCAGCTCACAAGTAGCTTTAAGGAAAATAATAAATTGGAACATCTGTTGCCTTTTCAACACCATCGCCATTACATGTTTACTATTTTTGTTTTCACTCTCAGAGTTTTTGAGTTGTAAAAAAGAAAGTGTTGACGAGGGAGGATGCCAGAGGTGGCAGAGAAATGAAAGGCCAGCTGTCTCCGACGTAAAGAGCCCAACTTGTTCACTATGCCTATGTTAGCTCCTTCACTTTTTGTTCATTTTCCTTCATTCCACAAACGGCTTCGCTTCGAGAACCCCCAATCCCATTCCCTCTCATTTATTCCATTTGCGTCACAAAGAACCTAACAGCCATTTCAATTGACAGCTCCCTTCCTGTTGTCTAAAGATCTGAGTGTTCGACTAATGGCCTGCGAATGCTGCCTTGCTCGGAGCTAGCTAGAGCCAGCCCAGTGCCCTCAGCCGACGGTTATTGGCTCAGTTTGGGGCTGGATTTTATGGCCATGAATCTTAAAGAGGCCCTTCTCTAGAATTACTGCACATTGAGGTGTGGCAGAGAGGCAAGCACAGCCCTCTGAGGGATTCCAGCTAGACAGGTGTTTTGTGTGTGTGTGTGTGTGTGCGTGAGTGCGGTTGTGTGTTTGTGTGTGTGTGTGCGTGTGTGTGTGTGTGTGTGTGTGTGTGTGTGTGTGTGTGTGTGTGTGTGTGTGTGCGCGTGCGTGCGTGCGTGCGTGCGTGCGTGCGTGCGTGCGTGCGTGCGTGTGTGTGTGTGTACGATTAGGGGAGAGAGAGAGAGAGAGAGCGACAGAGCAAACGCATGTAAATACATATTGTGCGTATGGAACTCGATTCGTGTTTGCCCCTGTCTAAATGGATATTGTTTGTACATGCGCAGTGTGTGTATGGTGTGCGTGTCATTGCATGAGCATGTTTGTATTTGAAAATTCGACCCAGCAAGAGGAGGGGAGAAAGAGAGAGAAGGATGAGGGAGGAGAGGAGGAGGAGGAGAGGAGGAGAGGGAGGGAGGGAGAGGGGAGGGAGGGGAGGGAGGGAGGGAGGGAGGGAGGGAGAGGAGGATGAGGAGGAGAGGAAGCATCTTGCTTGGTTGAAGGTCTGACAGAGGTAATCACTCAGTAGAATGGAGGGACGAAGGGGGGCTTAAACAGCGACTCTGTTTTAGGCTTCAGTGCATAACCAAATAACGCTGTGTGTATCGCAGGGCTAATAAGGCGTATTCCCTTTCCGAACAGCTCAAGGAGAAAATAGCCTTCCTGCTTTGAAAAAAAAAAAAGTCTACTTTACAAGATAGATTTTTCTTTTCTTTCTAAGCCGACAAATAAATTGCATGTAACTCTAATGTTTTTTTTCTTCTCCATCTCTTGCGTTTTCCAAGGCATTTGCCCTGCTGTCGTGAGTGGAAACGACACATTTCACTGCCCCAGCAATGTCTTCATAGCAGTATTTATCAGGCCCAGTGACTCCTGGCTGTGTTAATAATCCCATAGCAGTGCTCTAATGGCTTCAGCCAAACCCCTGCTTTATCCCAGGTATCCCCTGTTCTTCTGCGGCTAAATCCCATAATTATTATTTGGAAAAAAAAATAAGTCTTATACTTGTTCTGTCAAATTAGCTTTTTTGTGGGCCCCGGCCCTTTGAAGGAATTACAGGACTTACTGTGCGGTTTTTCTCTCTCTCTCTTCTGAATACTGGATAATAAAGAGAGTGGTTTTAAACTCTCTCTGTGTTATGAATGTGTTGCAGCTTACTGTATCTCCCAGATGCCCTGCGCCTCCGTATCACTGAGGCTGCTCCTCTCCACGAGATAAAAGGGCCCCAAACTATGCAGGCTTTACACAGACTATCTGCGTTAGAAGCTCCTAGTTCCTCTTATCATTATATCATATAATTACTACCTGAAATCTATGACGTTTTCTGTAACATGAACTTTACATTAATACTTTAAAAATTATACTTTAGTATACTTTTGAATTTGTTTTTAAATAAAACAATTTTAGGATCAAATACAATCATATATGCATTGTATATTGGGTTATTGTAAGGGTTTATGACGCATAACGCATTTATGAAAAATTATTCTCTAACGAAAAGTAATTTTATTAATTGAAACGTTCAGTTCAACATACAGTAGAAGCCAGTTCAACATCGATCAAAACACTACTGATTAAGTCTTGCATTGTTGCCCCTCGATTTAAGCCTGTCTCTTCTTATACACTTGCTGAGGAAATATCAAAAAGATAGCAAGCTTCAAATATAAATCATTACTCTGCAAGACAGTAATGTTTGACGTGTCGACGCCCAGGTTAAATATCAAATATAGGTTTCCGCCGTAGTCAGGGACTTTGCTGAGCACCCCTATTTTAACATATAGCTTGTAGGGGCACTTCTGTCATGGTTGGCTATGTATAATTGTATTCATAAGAAAAAAACTAGAAGTAGCACTTTGTTTTGAAATCATCACTGTAAATGGGGCGAGCGCTCAGCCTGTCTGAACGCCATCCTTCCAGAAACATCTATTAATCTTTCCATCAGCCATATTTTCCGGTGACTAGCATCCAGCCCGGCGTCCTGTCCAGGCAGACACCCCCCCCCCTGCCCCCCGCGTGTGTGATGGAGTGTTCCAGTCGCTAACTTGGCAGCGACATGGGCAAATTGATTTTCTGACGGATTAAAAAAGATTAAACCAGCCGTAAAAACAAACAGGCAAAACCGGCTAATGTGCCATATGTGCAGAATCGTGCTTGTGTTTGTAGTCCTTGCTAGTGTGTCGTTCGGCCATCCGTCTTGTTAGCGCTCGCGGGTCGTAGCCCTTAGCTAAAGCGCCACAGCCCTGTGGCAAAGCCCTTAGCAAACAGGACACAGCCCTTAACTAACGCATCACAACCAGCTTACGCGGCATAACGCGGCTAGCTAAGGGCCAGCTAACGCGGCTGGCCCTTAGCTAATGCGGCCTAGCCCGTAGCTAACATGGCACAGCCCTTAGCTAACTCGCAAGTCATCATAAACTTGGCTTTGTCCTTCATGTCATACCTTCAAGTTAGACTACGCTATGTATAGCGCCTGGGCCGGAAACCAGATTTGAGCTTGTCTGCCATGGTGATACTATCCTTCATGTGAGTTATTTCAGAATAATAGTGTGTCCTCCATCTATATTCATAGCAATATTGTAGACAGATGGATGGTTAATGACGAACAGGGCTACTAACGTCAAAATCTCTTCAATCAAGGCAGATGGAATTCCTAATGGTTGCGATAATGGCACATTTTCCTGGAGGCTATTGTAGGAAAACCTGACACTCTTAAAAGATAAGTTTACCTTTGATCTAACTCCATAAATTATTGTGTAGGCTACATATTTGTGACAAAGTTAATGGCATTTACGCATCTGAAACCATTGCAATAACTGTAAACTTGAATATCCCAAATATAAACCCTAAAGTTTTTACAAATGTAATTGGTTCCTTGAAGTTCATGATAGTAGGCAGAGGGATGCCAGAGCACTGTCCCTGATCCTGTCACATTCAGACACACCACACCATTACACACTCAACGTGATCTCAATTTGGCTCCTCTTAAACTCTCTTTCCACCGAATTGATTGAGGTTAAACGCCCAACCAACCCCAAGTCCCGATTGATCATGAATGTCCGTCTGTCCGTCATGTTAAACCCATGTTATTGTTAGTCGGGGTCCACGGCACTGCCCTGCCTGTGAGGCCAACATCCAGCAGTAATTATCCCGTCCTCATATAAAAGACACAAACTTTCTCATTGAGCTTACATACGGTTTAAATCAGAAAGGGAGACGGTCGAGTTAATAGAGGTGGTGTCGCATTTTACGGTGAAGAATATGACAAATGTCCGTCCGTGTCCTTTTCCGACCAGAGTCCCATTGGGCCGTCACAAAGTCCCCACGTTGGGATTAGACCAAAGCTCCCCTGCTGAGTGGGACTGGACCTCATGTTCTCTGCTGAACGTCTCAAAGCACGCGGACTAAACACAGACTTACACAAACTCCCAACATCATACAGGCTTAATGTTGCCAGGCCAACTCTCTTTGGCTCGTTCGTCTGCTCTCAAAGCGGTGTGGCTGGAACCACTTGAACCTGGCTGTCTGTCACACGCAGCGCACACAAACAAGGCATTTTAATTTAAAATGAAACAAGTCAATTAAAAGGAGAAGAGGCTTCAGACCGGAACACTGCCGTGGCTGCTGCCCCGCTTTGTGGAAATAAGACGCAGGATTAGAGCAAATCAAGACAGGACGGGCGTTTGAGATAGACCGGCATCCCCTCATTCAGATCTTATCAGACAGGCTTAGCAACCCTGAGGACTAGGTGGGAGAAATTGGAGATTAGACAGACTCAGTCTATCATACAGTAAGGTCCGTCGGGGGTCCGGGAGATTTTCCTATACCTCTCTCTTCTCTCTCTCTCTCTCTCTCTCTCTCTCTCTCTCTCTCTCTCTCTCTCTCTCTCTCTCTCTGTCTGTTGTCTGTCTGTCTGTCTGTCTGTCTGTCTGTCTGTCTTCTATCTCTCTCTCTCTCTCTCTCTCTCTCTCTCTCTCTCTCTCCTCTCTCTCTCTCTCTCTTCTTCTCTCTCTCTCTCTCTCTCTCTCTCTCTCCTCTCTCTCCTCTCTCTCTCTCTCTCTCTCTCTCTCTCTCTTCTCTCTCTCCTCTTCTCTCTTTCTCTTCTTTCCTACTCTCTCTCTTTTCTGTCTTTACCTGTCACTCTTTCTGACTGACTGCTACCTTTTCCGAACCAGCCTGCTGCCCAGAACATTTTGAGAGTGAGAATAGACGAGAGAGAGAGAGAGAGAGAGAGAGAGAGAGAGAGAGAGAGAGAGAGAGAGAGAGAGAGAGAGAGAGAGAGAGAGAGAGAGAGAGAGAGAGAGAGAGAGAGAGAGAGAGAGAGAGAGAGAGAGAGAGAGAGAGAGAGAGAGAGAGAGAGAGAAAAAAAATAGACACAGAGAGACGCAGTAAGAGACAGAGACAGAGACAGAGAGAAAAAGGGGCCAACAATCATTCAGATCTTGTCACATCTCAGACGGATGCAGAGCTGAAAACAGAGCATCCAGGCTGGTACAAACAGGTTGTGTGACTTACAGGCAAATCCGCCTCTCTAGCCCAAACCTGTCACGGCCCTCTGCCAAGCCCTGCAGATAGCGGTACAGTCAGAGGCAGGGGGGTAGGGTGAGGGGTGGGAGGGTAATTTTGGGGAGGGGGGGTTTATGAAAGCTGAAAACTGCAAATTGACAAGATTTATAATCCTTCTCCCAGCTACCCCCGTTTTCCTTTTACATCCTCCACTGTAAAGTGTGTGTGTGTGTGTGTGTGTGTGTGTGTGTGTGTGTGTGTGTGTGTGTGTGTGTGTGTGTGTGTGTGTGTGTGTGTGTGTGTGTGTGTGTGTGTGTGTGTGTGTTGTGTGTGTGTGTGTGTGTGTGTGTGTGTGTGTGTGTGTTCGTGCCCGTGTGTCACTTTCTGTGTCTGTACATCGCACTACAATATTATCTTAAGTTATGGGTGGTCTTTTTAAATCGTGTCTAAGCTACAGTTGAAAGCCAGCCCCCTCTCGGTTTTATTGAAAACCAACAAAAACAAAATGCTGGGACTAATAGACATAAACAAACAAAAACACACACACATACACACACACACACACACACACACACACACACACACACACACACACACACACACACACACACACACACACACACACACACACACACACACACACACACACACACACACACATACACACAACATGCTTCCTTAAAAATCCAAACACACACATACAAAAAACACTCTAAATCACTATTTATAGCATTGTCATACACAAGGACATACAAATGCAAACACACATGCAAGCTCACACACACTCGCGCACATACTCACACAGTATGTGTGTCAGTGATCCCAGCGACTCGCTGGTAACACTCCGGTGTCATCACCGTTGAGAGCGCCACATGAAGCGCCAAACTGCTTTGGCAACAGGCCTATCAGAGTGAAGCAGCAGCCCACGTTGTGGTGTCATGGAATTGATCTTCTTCCTCTTTTTGGGGGGAAAATATCCCCCCACCCCCCCAGAAGGATTAAGAATGGTAGTGTATGAAGAAGCTAATATTACCGGTTATTGACTAGGTGGATTTAAAGTCATTAGAAAACGGGGTCTATTGTGTGCGGAAAACCTCATTTCTGGCAGGCAAACAGTGAAAAAGAAAACGAATTATGGAATTATGGGTTTCTGACAGTGAAACGAATATTTGAAATAACTTTCTTTGAAGGGCTAATTATCATACGCGAATTGAATCAATGGCGGCTATAGTTGACATAGGCAGCTAACTATTTGAAAGTTTAAAAGGTCTTCATTCGGAGTGGCATGAAGCTGGAAATGTGTATTTTTTTTAGAGCTGCATTGTATATTAACGCATTACTGTATGATGGTGACTGCTGACAAATGTACATATTGTCCATTTTCGGAAGACAAAAAAAAGGTTTTAGGTGGTTTACAGTAAATTCAGAGACCCTCATCTCTCCAAGTATTCACACACTCATACACACTCACAAACACAGACACAGAGACTAACAAAAATAATCCAACCCCTTATATTACAATCATAGACACACGCGCGCAGCGCGCACATACGTACAGACACACGCGCGCACGTAGGTACGCACGCACACATGCACAAATGCACTCACAGACGCAATCACACACACACACACACACACACACACACACACACACACACACACACACACACACACACACACACACACACACACACACACACACACACACACACACACACACACACATACACACACACACATACAGACACAAAGACACACACACACCCATGCACTGACATACACAGAGGAATAAGCTGACACACAAACATTCTCAACAGCAGTGGCGTTTGTGTTGTCACAAACTTACACGACAAAACACACACACACACACACACAAACACACACACACACACACACGCCCACTCCCCGCCCCGCACACATGTGCGCGGGGACGGCGTCTTTCAGTGGTATTCTCCTCTGGGCGTTGCGTCCAAGGTGAGCGCTTGGCTGGCAGCTCAGAGGAGTTGGTAGGCAGAGATAGCTGAGCGAAGCTATTAAAATATGGGCAGGAGTTTCCCTTATCTCCAGCAGCGAGGCGCCGTGCAACGCTTTGTGCTATTATGGAGATAAAATGCACAGAGGCTCGGAACGAAGGAGGGAAGGAGGGAGGATGGGGCAAGGGGGACGGGGGGGGGCGGGGCGGGGGCGGGGGGGGTTGGGGGGACGGATGGATGGGGGGAGAGGGGAGGGGGGGAGAGGGCGTAAGAACGTCAGATTTATGGAGCTAGGGAAGCTTAAGGTTATTAAATCGGAAGATTACTCAACTGCGAAATTGTTGAAGTTCTACGAGAAGTTGGGGGATTTAGTCCGGTATTAAACAGGAAAAGCATTAGGACACCAGCAATACACATTATTCACTATATGTTTTTTTTTCCTTACCATTTTCACTTCTCATCCCCCCCCCCCACAACCCACAGTCTTCCTCAGCCCATTGTTTGTGCTTCCTTCCCTCATTAAATCCCTGATCCTCCTCCTCCTCCTCCTCCTCCTCCTCCTCCTCCTCCTCCTCCTCTCGCTATAATGTGCGACAGAACACAAAGAGGAGCCGGAGAGACAGATTGACGGAAAAGTGTGGCGCGCACGAGTGAGTGTGTGTGTGAGAAAATTAATAGGGAAGCAAGAAAGGGTCTTACCGACACGACATGACGTGTTTCCACCAGCACTGCTGTCAGTGGATGCCCATCACAGACATCTTACATTACACCATCAACCGTTTTGGTTTATCCCCATGCTAGATGATGTCTGTTCATCTCAGAGATCAGGGGGGATTCTGGGTAAAAAAAAAAATCAACACACAAGGCAAACAGGAATGAGATCGCAGCTTTTGGGCAGCAGTCTCAGCAGAGAGACGTGCGAAGGCAGGGAGCAGGAAACGTAGAGAACAGGAGGACAGCCGACTAGACGGGGAGGATTTGTCGTGCCGTTGACTAAGCGCTCAGCGCCAAAGCCAGGGATAGAAAAACGTTAAACATACCGCTGGGCTCACTCCCTTTAATGTAAACAGAAGACAGGATAGGGAAGTCTTTAAAAGGGCGGATTTAGATTTCTATTTTCTTTAGTAGATATAGCAGGTGTTTACCCCCATCACTTATTAAAATCACAATGTGTTGGCTCCGGGCTCCGGTGGCTCACC
>OLKM01001108.1:164593-171965 GCA_900291075.1 Melanogrammus aeglefinus
ATGGGCTTAGCAAAGTTCTGGCACGACACTCTAGTCATGCACCGCCATCAGCTGACAGCTACCGTGCTCAAATCAAACAGATGTAGACTTAATAGGCGGTCAATTGAATGCCATCCATCTCACACACACCCTGGTGATCTAAGTTATATGTAATGAGCTGGATTTCACTCACCATCAGCCTCCGCCTGCTTTGATGCTGCTCTGTATCTCTCAAACTGAAGTGTAATACCATATCATGTAAATGAAAAGAGTCATTTCTGACAAAGACATTTATGTGCCTTAATTGTTTTTTCAAGGAAAAAGTTAAATGTTTTCACTCGCCCTGTCATAGTATAATAATATTTTGATGGATAGTTTTTGAATTTATTGAAGCGATTTTGTTATTACTTTCTTTTATATAAACTGTTTTTTTGTTATGTGTGGACCCCAGTAAGAGTAGCAGACTACTGTGTATTTAGGTCATGGGGATCCTTAAATGAAAAAACAAATAGTTTAAAATATAGAAGTGGACCCGATGAATTTACTTAGATTAATTAGAATGGGAACATACATTTGAAGTGCTCCATTCCTGGTAGTGCAATGGTCTAATAGCATATTACAAACTAATCTGGATTTAATGATTAGACTCTTTAGGAAACGTTGTGGTTCGCTGCCGCAATTGCACGACCGATTGCTGTAACTTAAAAATAACTGTCAGGAAACTTCAACCCTGTAGCCTGTAACCCTTTAACCTGTAACCTGTAGCCTGTAACTCTGTAACCTGCTAACCTGTAACCTATAACCTATAGCATGTCAACCTTAACCTGTAACCTGTAACCTGTAACCTGTAACCTGTTACCTGTTACCTGTTACCTGTAGCCTGTAACCCCGTAAACTGTAACACTGTAACATTTAGCATGTACCATGTTACACCATAACACTGTAACACTGTAATAACACCATATCCATGTTACACCGATACGCTGTTACATGTTATCCTAACTCTAAGGTTTTGTAGAGGTTTTGTAGAGGAAAACCCCTGCATGACAAACAATCACACGCAACGATTGAGATGATAGCTAAGAAATGAATGCAATTTTAGGAATACAATAATGACATGAAATATATTAATATATTGAATCTGTTTACTGTTTGCAGGACGGTAATTTATTTATTGGTAGCCTACATATTAGCCTACCTACACCCGAATAAAAAAAATTGACAACTGTAAAATAATACCCGACATTAGCCCGACATTTGACGGACATATTTTCTCTCCACATTACTTTAGTCGTCTACCTGACCAATCTTTTACCATTTAATTTTCATCAGAACCATTATTTGTGTTAACGGAGAAAGATACAAGAGTCATCAGGAAACGTTATCCATATTAGGAACATAATACAAAAGCGTCCCACTGACATACCTTGGCCGCTAGATGGTGCCATTGAATTAGCCGATAACACATAACTCAGAAAAAGCTACAGTGAATAGGCATATGTTCAAATTGGACAAAGCGACAATTGATTGGAGGTGCAAAGCATGAATGCTTTGAACATCAATGTTTTCATGATAATTGCAAACATATATTTATTTACGTTATATTTAAACTCAACTCGGAAATTATGCAGGAACATTATGGCGCAATTGTAGCGCTATAGGTTGAGAAGTTTTTGTATTGTTATTATTGTGCCACGAATCGATATTGTTATCTATCTATCTATCTATCTATCTGTCTGTCTGTCTGTCTGTCTGTCTGTCTGTCTGTCTGTCTGTCTGTCTGTCTGTCTGTCTGTCTGTCTGTCTGTCTGTCTGTCTGTCTGTCTGTCTGTCTGTCTGTCTGCTCTCTCTCTCTCTCTCTCTCTCTCTCTCTCTCTCTCTCTCTCTCTCTCTCTCTCTCTCTCTCTCTCTCTCTCTCTCTCTCTCTCTCTCTCTCACACTCCCTCTCTATGTCTCTCTCTCTCTCTAGGCCTATCCATCCATCCATCCATCCATCCATCCATCCATCCATCCATCCATCCATCCATCCATCCATCCATCCATCCATCCATCCATCCATCCAACTATCTATCTATCTATCTATCTATCTATCTATCTATCTATCTATCTATCTATCTATCTATCTATCTATCTATCTATCTATCTATCTATCTATCTATCCTATCCATCTATCCTATCTATCTATCTATCTATCTATCTATCTATCTATCTATCTATCTATCTATCTATCTATCTATCTATCTATCTATCTATATCAGTCCGTTCCTGTGTCCATCCGTCCGTCCCTGTGTCCATCCGTCCGTCCCTCCATCCATCCATCCGTCCCTCCATCCATCCATCCATCCATCCATCCATCCATCCATCCATCCATCCATCCATCCATCCATCCATCCATCCATCCATCCATCCATCCATCCATCCATCCATCCATCCATCCATCCATCCATCCATCCATCCATCCATCCATCCATCCATCCATCCATCCATCCATCCATCCATCCATCCATACGCTCTTGCCTGTATAGTGAGTTTCCTTCCCTTGCTGTGTGGCGGCCATGTGTTCTTTGTCTGTGCTGTATGTATAAACAGATGCCTCGATGCTTCAGTGCTCAGACAGGTAGGCCTACTACCTATAGCCGACAAAATTACACACCACTTAAGTTTAGGACGATTTATCTGGAAATTGAATGATTTGAGAAGGCATTAATCGAGTGAGCTAACTCTGGACAAACTCAATTCAATATGTCTGATCCGGAGAAAAGCTTAATTATTCGGACCTGTTAATGCATGGACCCTAGCCTAGTCGAAGAGTGCAGGCGGTTCGGAGACTCTGCCGTAACCCATGGGCCTGGAAAAACCAAGTCACTCACCAAGCGCTCTCCGTCTACGAAAAGTAAATTACGCCAATAGGACCATATTACATATTTTAATTAACTTCTAATACACAATATCTCCAGGGCGTCTTGAAACCATGCGTGAGGCTAGATTGGGACATTGTGTCCTGCACCCCTGTGGGGCTACCTGTAAAGGTCATACCATTCGACCGCTGTATTTGTGTGGTTATTGAGCGGTCAAGTCAGAAACCCAGGTAAGTGACGAAATACCTTCGGTTGCTGTCTCACTTAAGAAAAGATTTAATACGTTACAGATAGATAAAATATATATATATTGCAAACGTTGGATCCATAGTTCCTAAATGTGGCAAAAAATGACCAGTGTTAATTGCCAAAAATGTTGACTTTTTGTCATTAGGCCTCGCAAAGATCACCTATCATAAACCAAAAGCCCACCAAGAATCGAAGTGAGAGAATCTCAACCATAGACTCATATAGGTTTAATTATATTTATATTTAATTAAAGAAGACGATGAACTACGTAGGCCTGATGTTTGGCTGTTTGATAGCAATTTTGTCATGGCTTTAAGTCAGTCCTATCCAGAAAAGTCCTAATTTACCTATCTACAAAAATATATATTTGGTCGAGTAAATTTCCCGGGCCAATCGCCTCATACTATAGGCTATCTTTGTATTAATTGTTCCAGACCCCGTCCCGGTCCGTCTCGGGACCAGAGCCCAGGACGGGACGCCTGAGGCGGGGCATCAATGAGCATCTCAGCTGCACGCTCCTCTTGTGAACCTCTCCTCTTCCGCCAACCTGCCCGTTCGTAGGGGTTCACCGTCTCCACTAAATACACGATTCAAGTTATAATTTCAAATTTATAATAAAATTCAAATGCAGTTATTCTTAATTTGTATCAGTAGACTGGTTCTCATATGATGGGCTATTTTGTAATAGCGGGAAGAGGAATTTGGCGGATCGTTCAGCTCTAGTATTCTACTACTTCGTATATTTTGGGGAAGATGTACTTTTTCATGTGAATTACTTTGAATGAAAATAAATGGTACATAAGGAAAATCGCACACTTTCTGCTGGGAGCACACAGAACAGGACAGAAGCTTTCTTTGCAACTCCTAAAATACTGAGAGATAATAATAATAATAATAATAATAATAATAATAATAATAATAATAATAATAATAATAATAATAATAATAGTAATAGTAATAACAATAATAATAATAATAGTAATAATAATAATAATAATAATAATAATAATAGTAATAGTAATAACAATAATTATAATAACAGTGATAATAATAATTATGTAATAAATGTTTTTTAATTTTCCAGGTAATACGGTTGGTTGCTCTCGGGCTATGACCGTGAACCGTATTCCATGGGGCATGCCGATCTGACCAATGAAATATCTTTTGAGGTCAGTAACACGTGAGTAATAATAACAATAATGTAATAGACCTATAACCACTACCACTAATAATAATAGTAATAGTAATAATAGCAACTTGTATTATCATATTACATGTATAGAACTACTATAAAAACAAAACAATAATAATATTCATAAAAATAATAATTCGTTTCAAAGAAATACTATTTTCAGGGTTTCTTTAAAATAACATTTATTTCCAGCAAATTCATACAATAAGACATGTACAGCTTGCAACATTTGAAGATCATTCGACTTCAATTACGTGACATTTAAAAATGACACAATTTTGCAGCTGGCTAGCAATTTATAAATGAAAGATCCTTTACAGCATAAGTAGGCTAATATTACAATAATTCAATATATAATACAGCCAGTGGAAAATGATCAGAAAATATTGAGAAAAACAAAACTAGAGTAGGGAAAAGTGGAGGTGGCAATCTCACGTCATTATTTAAACGTTCACAGGAGGTATTCATGGGGTTAATATCAGCAACATACATGTCATCATTTAGCCAATCAAATCGCACTATCACATACTGGTGATGATGCATGATGCACGTGTCATTTGATGTTTATGAATATGAAAATAGACTTTCTTGAGTTTCTTAGTTTCTTGAAAGTCGTTTTCTATTGTTGTTTTTCTGGAACGAGGGTTTACATTATTTAATTTATTTATTATATTTTGCAACGAATTTTTTTTGAACGACAAAAAAATAGTGATGAATAGGACCTATCAGACGGGTCCATAACTTTAAAACAGACTATGGCTACCTGGCTGCGTCTCTGCTTCTCTGTACAGGAACTGGCTGAGCACTCTGGATTTGTCCACGACACGACTTTCATTTTTAAAATGATCTCATCGAGGGTAGACGTTATATTAGGTGTATGTACATTCTCAGCAGAAATAGCATTGTGTAATAACACTTTGTACATGGAAAATGAACCTATGAACATTAGGGCCTACACAAAAGAGACAACAAAAAGAAAATGACCACAAGTCAGATAATATTATTTACAGCTGCTCGTAGGCCAAAAAAAAACACATCACAAGATTTCTCCAACACATTCAACACTTGTGGCTACACAAATCCGTTACTTCACGCGTCATTCAACCATGGCCGAGTTCATGGCAGGGCATACGGGCAGCCCTCACTGTTTGTCCGGCGTGTTGTTCACCAGGGGCCCGTACAGGCTGTTCGTGTAGCCCTGCTCCTTGTGCAACAGAGTCCTGTCCCGTATCAGGTCGCTGAACGCATAGTCCATCGGAGGTCTGAAGCCCAGGGTGGGCATCAGCCCCGTGGTGGAGTACGGGGTCATGAAGGCCAGTCCCCGGCTGTGCGCAGAGTAAGCCAGCCTCAGCGGGTTGAGCCCCAGGTGGGTGCCGAGCGGGTACGCACTGGGGTCGGCCCCGAAGTGCGGGGCGTTGGGCTGGAGCGGGGAGAAGGCCGAGCGGTTGCTTAGCGTCATGGCCCCCGGCAGCATGGGCCGCGGGGCCGCGCTGCTGGCGGAGGATGTGGACAGGGTGGGCTGGTGCAGCATCCGCTCCGCCGTCCACGTCTCCCCCTCGGAGCCCCGGGCCTTGCCGGCCGTGGTGGTGTGCGCCCCGCCACCGTGGTTGAGGATCTGCTCGATGGCTTGCACCACGTCCTTCCCGCAGCCCTGCAGCACCAGCTCCAGCACGCTCCTCTTGTGGCTGGGGAACACGCGGGTCAGGATGTCGATGGCGTTCATGTGTCTGGAGGCCGCGGAGGACGGGGACGGCTCCAGCTCGTCCTTGTCCGTCTCTGAGCGCCGAGTCGGAACCACGGGGACTGACGGAGCCCGGGGTGTCCCCGCCCGTGTCTTTCACGGTTTTGGACAACACGGGGGATCCGATGCGACTGAACGACTCGCCGTCGCCGTTCTCGGAGCCCGAACCGCCGTGCCGGACATCAGGGGAGGAGACGCCCGGGACCGAGTCGCCGTCGGTGGAGACCGTCTTGCCCGCGTTCTGTGGCGGGGTGTTGGACCCAGACAGCTGGCTCTTGCTGAACAGCTCGTACTTGTGGAGGCTCGAATCTTTAAAACAAACAGGAGGATATCAGAACGGTTCTGAATGACAGGCCTATGAGGGAAAAACGAATTACTGTGAACGAGTTCTAAGATATGGGTTTCAAACTACCGGGTATGTAACGCCCGACATCAAATATAGGCCTACACAAAACATCTCACTTATACCTAATGGGTAAAATGATTCACAGTCCGGACGGAATATACGAAATACAGTAATACGCATTAGCATTCACGCATTGAGCAAACCTCCTACGCGCCAGATGTGTTCATGAACACATCTACGCAAACGAATAACTAACACACAGCATCATTAACACAATCAAAATGCGCCATCGTTCAGTCGCACTCACCAGAGTTGCCCTCGGTGCTGACCGAGCCGAACACCTCGTAGTTCTGCCGCGGCGGGATGATGCCGTTGGCCGCGGCCAGGGCGAGTCCCTCGGCCGTCCCGTAGAGCAGCTGCAGCTCACGGGCCTCGTTCTCCTCCTGCGCCTGCTGCCGCCTCAGCGCCACCTGCGCCGCCATGACGCGCTGGCGCTCGGCGATCAGGGTGCACTTGGCGCACATGCAGTCCTTCCAGCGGCAGTAGCGCTTGTGGCCCTTGAGCGCGGCACCAACGCCGTGGATCTCCCGAGCGCACTCTGGCGTCTGGGCGGAGCGGGGGACGTCTTCTCGGATGGCGCGCAGGAGCGGAAGGGCCGAGGAGGCTGCTGGCCATGGACACCGGGATGGAGACCCCCGCCGAGCTTGTGTGTGGTGCGCTGAAGACGCGAGGACACCTGGGGAGCTCCGTCTTAGGATCATGTGCTCTCTTATAAATCGGTAGAACGACTTCTCACTGACTTGAGCGACCGGTCAAAAAAGTTGTGTTGAACGATTATCGCAGACTCTTTATTAAAGATAACTTTGTTTTTATTTCTCGTGACGGACGATAAACCGTTCCGACATGTCTTGCGATAAGATAAGCAGCATGCCTAGCTTCGACTGAGAATAAAAAATGTGGTAGAATACTAACCTGAGTGTCGGGAGATTTATGCACAGGACCGGCGT
>OLKM01001109.1:5000-7500 GCA_900291075.1 Melanogrammus aeglefinus
TTTATAGTGTGGTTTAGTGTAGTGTAGCGCATTGTAGTTAAGTGTTTATAGTGTTTCTGTGTGTGTGTGTGCGTGTGCATGTGCGTGTGCGTGTTTGTGTACACAACATTGACTCTTGCTAGCCTGAGTTTGGCTTTGTTTGAGATTGAAAACAAAGGGAGGATGAGGGGGAGACAATGGCGGCACAAACCCACTGTTGTCCTGAAACCAAAATGGCGGTACCAGCAGCAGGAAGCAGAGGGTTGTATTGGAGGAAACCCGTCACGTAAACAGCCGCTCAACGTGCGCTGTGAACCCACCGTGTCGCCGGACGCGTGGTCACATGACAAAGCAAATGCGGAGCTCACATCTGTTTTTCGGTGGGAGGGTTATTAAACGCGGAGGGGAGGGGGTTTAAATGCTGGACACAGAGGCTTGCGAGGCAGATATTGTTTATCTTATTAAACTTGATGGTCTTTGAAGATGGAAAGAGTATTTTTTTCTCGTTCTCTCTGTCTGTCTCTCTCGGTCTCTCAAACAGCCAGCTCTTTGAGTCTTGGTGGGTAAGTATGAACATTAGCATTCTGCTGGGTTAGCTTGATAAATCACTTGCATGCACAAGTGCTCAGACACACATACGCACACACATGCGCATGCACACACACGTTCACACATACACACACAAACACAAACCACAGCAGTGAGAAACGCCCAGAGCATTTATAAGATAGCCCGGGAGAGCGCAGGTGTGTGATAAGGCTTATAAAAGCTTATGTCTACCACTACATATCCCACAACCCCCGAACGCCACGCACACACGCGGCGCCAGTCAGTCGGCGTGTCGCCGTGTGATATTCATTTTTCCCCCTGTTAATCTCCAGAGTGGATAAATCTGCCAGACCGCGCTACAGCTAGAGCTGTTTTCTGTCGATGACTTAACGCCTCGTCCGTCCAATATCAGCATCTTTCCATCTCCATCTGTACCGTCTGCCACCACCATCAATCAGCAACGCGGGAAGACAAAGAAGGCAGCTAAAGGTGCCAAACAGGAAGATGGTCAAGCTCTCCGTTTGTCTTCTTTTGCCATTGCTGCTGATTTCACTAAAGTTGGCAGGACTCCCTTGTATTCACGAGAGCTGGCATGGGCTCCCCTCATTGGGTCATCAGAGAGGGGGAAGGGGGGGAATGGGATTGTGATTGGTCGATGGAGACCAGGAGCGGTGACATCAGGAAGTAGCAGGAGGAAGGAACAAAGAGATGAAAGAGAGAGTTTGTCCCTCTGGGATCCAGAACACATATTGGACAAACAAAGATGGATGTCACAAGAGGATGGAGCCGGAGGACGGAGTAGGAGGCAGGAGAGGGGGGTGGGGTCATTGTAAGGGGGACGTGAGGGACCAGGACTAGGTCAGAATCTCCAGGAAGGAGCCGAGACAACAATAGATGATCCATAGGAGAGGAAACAACAGACTCCTCCCTTTATGGATTTGGACATTCCTGAATATATATGTGTATATGTGTGTGTGTGTGTGTGTGTGTGTGTGTGTGTGTGTGTGTGTGTGTGTGTGTGTGTGTGTGTGTGTGTGTGTGTGTGTGTGTGTGTGTGTGTCTGTGTGTATAGGTCTGTGTGTGTGTCGTGCTGTGTGTGTGTTTCTGTGGTGTGTGTGTCTGCCAATTTGTCTGTGTGTGTGTGTGTCTGTGTGTATAGGTCAGACAGAAGGAGGTTATTCCTAGGAATATACAAAGATGTGTGTGCCAAGGTGCAGTCAACCGGACAGCTGCCTTCTGTCTTCAATAATTTGCTCTTTTGTCCAAATTAAATTGTCCTTTAGAGGCAGTACTGGAGAACTCAAGTCTTTTTGTAGGCCAGTCTTCTTTGCATCTGCAGTCTAATAGTACTTCATAGTAGATTGAGCATCTCTGAATGCTCAAACTACTCCAACTCTTTGGATGTCATTAGCCACTAATGCTAATCTAGCTCTTTCGCCGACGCATTATGATGAAATGGCCATAAAAATGCTAATGTGGGTATGCTAATTATGTTGTGTCTTACTTTGTAATGGCCGTTGTAAGCATGCACATTACCTTGAGCTAGCCTAATGGGTATGTCCATCTAAATAGGTCAACAGCAGCGGTAATGGTTAGATAACAAAACCAAAGCTCAACAAGGCCAGGAGTCCTCGCTGTGCTGCTATTTAAGCTAGCCAGCCGCTGCCAGTGCTCTCTGACCTGCTTCGCCCAGCTCTACAAATGGCTGCCAAATGCTGGGACAACGACAGAGAGAAAAAAATAAAAGAGCCAGGGTCCCCCCTGTTGTTTCGAGGCGACAGACGCTGATGGTGTAGTTGACCTGAACAAACTGGGGCCGTAAAATGGCCTGCTCAGCAGGTGGCCCAGGGCCTCGCCAGAGTGGGACTGACAGCCCGGTGCAATCGGCACAGAGGGTTTCCGTGTACCAAACCACCCTCCCGACTTCAACCATGGCTTTTTTATCGTTTTGTTTATTTTTTTAAGGTTTATC
>OLKM01001109.1:13678-21178 GCA_900291075.1 Melanogrammus aeglefinus
TCACACACACACAACACACACAACACACACACACACACACACACAATCACACACACACACACACACACACACACACACACACACACACACACACACACGTAGATTAACTGTGACATTAACATCATTTTCTATGGAATAAAGAGTCAAACTCATCCTGCAGGTTTTCCCTGGTTAATTATTAAAGGGAACACAAACACAGACCCACGCACACAGACCCACGCACACAGACACACACCAATGCAGAGTAAATGGCAGCTGGTGTGGTCTTTTTGTGTCGTTGGATTAGAAAGTAAACAATGGCACAAAGAGAACACGTTTAATTAAACCAAGATTAATGAACTAAACACTAGTCGTGTGGCTGTGTTTCTGGGTCTCTTGCCAGAAGAAGAAACTGGATTATTTATTCTTGCTGCGATAGGTCAGTGTCAAAGTTCAAGGTCTGGGAACACAGACATTTTCACAACACAGCTTGGATCAACAAGGCTTCTTCAGTGACATTGCATTGCGTGCATGTGCATGTGCGTGTGTGTGTGTGTGTTAGTGTGCGTGTGCGTGTGTGTGTGTTAGTGTGTGTGTGTGTGTGTGTGTGTAGTGCATGTGCCTGTGTGTGTCTACGTCTGTGTGTCCATCCTTAATAGCAATGTGACCCCAGAGCACTATGCTGTCCCTGGGACTTTTTTGTGTAAACCAATCCAACATCCTGAAACCCCAAACTACTTCTCCGTTCCTACGTTCTTTCTCTATTTCATTGTTTCCGTCTGCCTCTTCCTCTCCTCCTTCCTCTCTTTCTTTCCTCTCTTCATCTCCCCTGGCCCGCTTCCTCTTTCCCCCCTCTTCTCTCTATCTCTGTTTCTCATTGGACCATAGAGAGCAACTTTCAATGGAAGCCATGCAGGGTGATCTGGCCTACTGGCAGGTCATGTGACACTGGAGAGAGAGAGGAGAGAGGAGAGAGAAGAGAGGAGAGAGAGAGAGAGAGACGACAGCACAGTATCCACTTACAGGAGAAAGCAAGACGCAGGAGATGACAGAGGGGGAAGAGAGGAGCCGGTGTACAGAGAGCAGAGAGAGCGAGAGATAGAGAGAGGCACAGCTTCTCTTACAGGACGTGGAGGTGTCCCCTTACAGTAGAAACATCCTCTTCCTCCGGCTCGTAAACCTTAAATAACTCCACAGAGAAGAGCCCGCTGCCATGGCAACCGTCACAAAGCAAACAACCGGCCAATCACGACCGCCGAAAGATCCTCCAAGTTCATGGCGGTCATGGAGGGTAACAGAGAGCAACACGCCAGACAGAGGCCTCTCGGCAGGGCACCCTAGGGTTGTGGGGGGGTTCAGTGTCTGACTGGGGAGGTAAAGTGTTTTTACTTACATCCCCCAGGTGCCTGCTGGGTAACCTGCTTCCTAATGACATGTATATCTCTCAGGTCAGTTTGGAAGAAAACCTCACACCAAAACTCAATAGTAAACAGCGACATCCGTGGAAGGCCAACACAAGGGCTCATTGCATCCAAGTGAACAAAAGCCGTCCTTGGTTTCCTGGAGGGAGCTGGGGGACGGGCGTTCAACTGAACCCCGCTCAGCAGGAGGGTGGGGGGGCTGAGCGACTGGAAACACCAGCATGTGAATGCTGACACAACAAGCCATTTTTACCGAGCCGGGGTGATGACAGCTGTCAGCGGAGAGACTCAGAGCCTCCCAGGGAGCAGGTGAGAGGAAAGGAGGAGGAGGAGGAGGAGGTGAGGAGACAAGATTAATCAGCCCCCTGGTAACATCTCCACCTCCTATCTTCCTCCACGTTTGAGCATTTAGCATTAACACCAGCCTTTGTTCAGGGAAACTGTTCTCCTGAGGCGGCCTACCTGGCCAATTGGCTGAGCAGGCTGGTTGTGCCAGGCTGTTTTCTGACTGCCCGTCAGCCGCTTCAGGCCTGGCTAGAGTTTCCCGAGCCGCAGGTGAAAGTGCTACCATGGCAGTTTCTGTCTGGCGGGGGTTTCCGCTGAGGACCCATTAAACCTGCTATCTGGAGGGCCTTGGAAGGGTCAATCTAATGCTTCCTCATTGTGCCAACGCGTCAGCGCGTGTTGGTCTCTGTTGGACAACGTCCAATAGGACCCGTCCATCGAACACGGCACCAACAAGGCCCTGAGGAGCAGTTACAGCGCTTTGTTAAGTCTGTTTGTCTAAACGTCTCTCTGTCCATCTCTTTGTATCTTAGTCAGTCTGTCTTTCAGTCGGTCTGTCTGTCTGTCTGTCTGTCTGTCGACTCGTAGTTTGCCTCAAAAATAATTAATGAAAGAAAAAAAGGTAAAGGGGAACAAAAATATATAACACATGAACGAAAACAGACTCAATATTATGAGTATACCGACTCCAAAGGAACCCAAAACCCAAGGCCCCAAGAAAGCAGAAATGAACAGTGTGAACCACAACAGACCAGGGTCAGGCTGATCTCTCTCTCTCTCTCTCTCTCTCTCTCTCTCTCTCTCTCTCTCTCTCTCTCTCTCTCTCTCTCTCTCTCTCTCTCTCTCTCTCTTCATCTCCTCTCTCTCTCTCTCTCTGTCTCTGTCTCTGTCTCTGTCTCTCTCTCTCTCCATCTCTCCTCTCTTCTCTCTCTCTCTCTCTCTCTCTCTCTCTCTCTCTCTCTCGTGTCAGCACATTCAGCAGCCAGCCACTGCCGTTTCATCTCCATGTAAAGCGGTCGGAGCAGCTCTCTTGTCAGCGGCTCATAGACTTATATTGCCTGGGTTCTTGTTACTACACTGCGATGCATGCAGTCCACCCCCTGTGCCTTCTGTATTCTGACCCTGTGTTTATGAGTCAGTTTGTCTGTCCTATCAGTATGCGTGCGTGCGTGTGTGCGTGTGCGTGTGTGTTCGGTGTGTGTCCCTATGTCTGTCATTATCTCTGTTAGAACGTTCACAGTGTGTCAGACAGACCTCTATCTTGTCCTAGATTCACTTCCTCTTTTCAAGGGAAGTACATCCACCTAAGAACCCTGTCTCAAACCCCCCGGCAACCCAAACCATCGGGAAGTACTGTGTTCCCTGTAGGCAAACACACACATACACACACACACACACACACACACACACACACACACACACACACACACACACACAGGGGGAAAAGTACATGTTAGAGATCAATACGATACATACCTTTAAAAGGACTTTTCCTACGTTGATGATTGCCTCATCATCTTTGGCAACCAGCGGGACAAACTAACAAGAATCGGGCAGACCACACTGTACTGCCTACTCACACACACACACACACACACACACACACACACACACACACACACACACACACACACACACACACACACACACACACACACACACACACACACACACACACACACACACACACACACACCCATGCCTTAACACACATGTTAGAGTCAGTACATACATAGCTTCTCAGGTACATAGGCTGAAACTAGTTACATGAAACACAATACATTTTATATTAAAACAATGGTATACCCATACCATGACTTAGCAGTCGCCATATGCATTGTGGTCCTATTTGTATTTATACCTATTATTTATACCCGTTCTTTTCCAGTGGGGGTGTTAGTAAAGTGTCTACTTTGTTTTGTTTAGATATACTTATAAAACTCCACATCTGCATGACGTATCTTGCTTTGCCTGCTCTAAAATATACTTTATTGCCTCAATAATTTTTCTCCTGTTTGTGATTACCTCTGTTGTGCTGCTGTAACACAGATTTCCCCTGAGGCCTCCACAATGCGGGTGGTTGGGATGGGACCAATGAAGAGAGAGCAACAGGGCTGGCAAACGGCCAAGTGGTCGGTGCGGATGCTTATGTGCCACTGTGTGTGTGTGTGTGTGTGTGTGTGTGTGTGTGTGTGTGTGTGTGTGTGTGTGTGTGTGTGTGTGTGTGTGTGTGTGTGTGTGTGTGTGTGTGTGTGTCTTAAATGAAGAGTGCACGTCCTCGTGTTTTAGTGCAGCCATCAGAGAGTGTGTTTTAAATATTAATCCCACGTCACTGATGCCTGCTTTGAATTCATATTCCCTCTTCCTCCATTCATAGTCTATCAGCCCCCGGGATAGAGAGGGAAAGTGAGACATGGAGAACGAGATAGAGAGAGAGAGAGAGAGAGAGAGAGAGAGAGAGAGAGAGAGAGTGAGACAGAGAGAGAGAGAGAGAGAGAGAGAGAGAGAGAGAGAGAGAGAGAGAGAGAGAGAGAGAGAGAGAGAGAGAGAGAGAGAGAACGAGGGGGTTAAATGAGAGGGGGGAGAGCGGGAGAAAGTGATTGAGCGAGCGGGATAGAGTAGGTAAATGAGATAGACAGAGAGCGCAGGGGAGACAAAGAAAAGGATAGCGGAAAACAGTGGAAGGCAACCATGGATTAAATACATTTGTTTTCTACAGGCTGAAATGAGTATTGACGGAGTGCAGCACCCCAACCCTCCACACCCCTCTCTCTGTCTTCCTCCTCCCCTCTCTCCCCCCCTCACCCCAGTGAGACTAGCCATGGTGAAAATTAATTACTCAAGAGTGTGTGAACGCCAGCAGGCTGCGATAAGACTCGAGCAAGGAGATAGAGACGTGTGTGTCGATGTGTGTGTTTGTGTGTGTCCGTGTGCGTGTGCCCATTCATGTGTTTGCATGCATATGTGTGTATGTGTTTGAATGGGTTTCTGTGCATGTGTGCACATGTGTGTGCATGTTCAGCACCATGCTCCCATATGTGTGTGTGCATGGGCGTCAGTTTGGTTTGAAATGTGCTGGGGACAGAGACTCATTCGGAAGTACATTTTCAGAAGTGCTGGGTACAATGAGGATGCACTCTTTTTTTTCTCTCTTTAGTGCCGCCGGTAATGAAAGGTTCTGAAAGACGGCATACCCTAATTACTAAGGAATAAAATGTATACTAAATCTGTCTGGCAGGTTTAATGAAGAAAACGTTTCCAAAGAGCATCGGACATATGACCCACTATGTTCTGCTCCATGTAGGCCTATCCAATGTTGACAACGTGACATGATATGGCTAAGCTAACAACATAAACGAGGAGCTAGGAAAGGAAATTAACTGTGTTGTTTTAAGGTTCCAGAAGGGCCAAACGTGTGGCTACACACAGCACTACAAAAAATTAAAATTGTTGCACAGCTGAGCGCTGTATCACATCACGAGCTGGCTGTTCTCAATTCACAACACGCGCTCCATCAAAACCAGCGCACGCACTCCCCACAAATTATTACAGAATTCAAGCAAAGCAAGAATGACCAAAAGTCACTTTGTGTCAGCAAGAGACTGACTCCTCAAGTTATGACAGCCGACCACTTGAATACAAAAAACACCAAAGATCTCGCCACAGCACCAGCAAATCTTAAGCAATAAATATTGTGTCTTACCTTTATTTATGTGGCGGTGGTCTGCAGATGCATCCCGTGGTGTAGCCTAACACATCCATTTAGTTCAACAGGTCATCGTTCTGATACTGTGGTACTAGCAACCTGCTCCGGTGCTTTTTACCTAGTATGTATTCAGGCTAACTTCATTGTCTGATGCCTCATCATCCCAGCCAAAGAGTATTGGTATTATTAGTAATGGCTACTTGCCAAATTGAAAAAAAAACTTCACAAAGTGTGTATTTTTCCAATGTATGTGTTATCGTTCGTAGCGTTGATCAGCAGAGAAATAGTTCGCCAAAGTCGATGACGTCACTTTGCGACCGGACGGCGGAGGGATACCGATGACGGCGGAGGGATACCGATGACGGCGGAGGGATACCGATGACGGCGAAGGGATACCGATGACGGCGGAGGGATACCGATGACGGCGGAGGGATACCGATGACGGCGGAGGGATACCGATGACGGGAAAATCAGAGGCAAAGTAAACTGACAGCGGTCAATGTGGTGGCCGCGAGCATTGAACTGTATTAAGAAGAGCCGTGTAATAAACAAAATAATTGACAGCTGAACGTTAGGAAGGCCCATGCAAGTGAATGGAGCAGTCTACAGCATTGGGAAGAGCCGTGTAATAAGTAAGGGATAATGTAGGTTGAACGCCGGTCATTATCGGGAGAATAAGACCGACAGGACGAACAGGACCCCGACGCGCAGCGGAGGTGTCTTAATGCTGCCCACTGGGGGCTTAATATCTACAATGACCGGCGACGTTCTGTACATTATCCCGTTTATTACACGGTTACGTGCCAAAACGAAAAAAATAGCCTACTTCACATGGTGTCTTTTTACAATTAATTTGTTACCAGCATTCGTAGCGTTGATCCAGCAGAGAAATAGTCCGCCAAAGACGTTGACGTCGCTTAGCAACCGAAGACGCTGGGGTTGAAAAGTTACCGGACTACTTGAGGAGTGATACCAGAGACGTCTTTATAGGCAAAAAGTCCTTTGTTTTCCATGACGGCGGTCAATTATACTGAGCAATGGTGAATTATCAAATATAATTCACCGCCGGATGTTTTGAAGAGCCCATGCAATGGAACGGAGCGTTTCACGGCATTGAGAAGACCCGTGTAATAATCCATAATAATTCAACTCCATGCCTTTTTAAAAAAAAAAAAAGTGGTGGGGACAAAATGAAGCTTGACGAAATCTGGTGGGGACGCGTCCCCGGCGTAATCGACGCCTATGTGTGTGTGTCTGAAAATACAAAAGCAACCCCACAAAATTGATATTTTCCCTTCTTTCTCTCTCTCTCTCTCCATCTCTCTCTCTCTCTCTCTCTCTCTCTCTCTCTCTCTCTCTCTCTCTCTCTCTCTCTCTCTCTCTCTCTCTCTCTCTCTCTCTCTCTCTCTCTCTCTCTCCCTCCATCTCTCTGTCTCACTCTCTCTGTTCATATATTCCTGTCTGTGTACTTTCTGCCTAAGAGCAGACAGACGGGAAACGTCCCTTCTTTGAAGAGACAGACAGCAGCGTTGACATCTCAGGCCTGTCAGTCGCTCAATTATCTCAACTCAACATGTTTATGTGTCACATCTCCTTGACACCCACCACCATCAATAATTCATGAGGCTAACAGGATAGCCGCGCTTACCTTACCTTACTGTGTGAGGGCACGTGCATGTGTGAGTGTTTGTGTGTGTCTGTGTGTGTGTGTGTGTGTGTGTGTGTGTGTGTGTGTGTGTGTGTGTGTGTGTGTGTGTGTGTGTGTGTGTGTGTGTGTGTGTGTGTGTTGATGTGTGTGTGCTGTGTTTCACCTTTCGGGCACACACACACACACACACACACACACACACACACACACACACACACACACACACACACACACACACACACACACATCGTGGTAATCTCAGCCATCTAATTGGCTCCCTTGAGCCTTGTTCCAAACTCAGTCCCTATGGTGCCATTGTGACATCACTACCTGCCCCCCACCCCATCCCCCCCCCAGACACACACCCACACACACCACTCACACACGTACCACTGTATCACTGTCCAATGGCAGCCAGTGGCGGGGATGTCATCATACGATGGTTACGTGACCCGTCAACC
>OLKM01001109.1:50844-56831 GCA_900291075.1 Melanogrammus aeglefinus
ACCTCCAAGTGACTGCAGAGCGTTTAGTGTCATCGGGAGTGTATGTGTATGTGTGCGTGCGTGGGTGTATGTGTTTGTTGTGCTATTTGTGTGTGTTGCTATGCCACCTGCTCCTAAGATAGGACCGAAGTGGAACAGAATCACGCCTTAGGGCACACACACACACACACACACACACACACACACACACACACACACACACACACACACAAACACACATACATAAACATGCAAACCCTGATACACTACCCCATTCACATGTACACACCAACACACAAAAGCTTTAGATAAACATTCTCCTTTATAGTGAGAGTTCAGCAACATGATAGTCAGCCTGTCAAACCATGTGCCTGAAGCAGAGGTAGGTAGAGAACGAGAGAGAGGAGATGAGAGAAGAGAGAGAGAGAGAGAGAGAGGAGGAGGAGAGAGAGAGAGAGAGACATCGAGGAGGTATGTATGTGGACAGAGTGCAAAAGAGGAGAGAGAGAGGAGAAGGAGAGGAAGAGAGACGAGGAGAGATCAGGAGAGGAGGACAGACGAGAGAGAGAGAAGAGAGAGAGATTCGACGAGAGAGAGAGAGAGAGAGAGAGAGAGAGAGAGAGAGAGAGAGAGAGAGAGAGAGAGAGAAATAAATAAAATACAAATCTGTGTGTGTGTGCAGAAAGAAATACAAATCTGAAAGGTGTGTTGGAGAGAGAGGGATAGAGAGAATGAATAAATAAAACAGGACATTTCAGCTGTTCTGGGCACCTCTTCCCCTAGCGCCCTGTGTCAAGGGCCCTTGGCCACACCCGTCATGTGTTGAAAGCAGTGCAGTGTGTATTTGTTTCCGAGGGAGGAGGTTAAAGGAATTGGGTGAGGACAGAGGTAAAGAAGTCCAATTACAGGACAAAGAGGGAAAAATGACAGGGTGCCCCTTCTATTTGACTGTTCCTATCTCTCTTTTCACCAATCTACCTCCATTCAGCGGCATGTCTTTTTCCTGCCCTGTCTCTCTGCCGCGCTCTACTCACATGCCCGTCTATCCCTCTCTATTCAACTCCTCGTCTCTCTCTATGTTCACCTGTCTGTCTTTCCCCATTTCTCTATCTCTCCATTAAGCCTGTCTCTCGCTGTATTCAACTGCATGTCTATCTTTTTCGTGACCCGTCTGTGTATGGTTCGCTATTCATATGTCTGTCTCTCTGCTGTCACTGCATACATGTCATGTCTCTATTCATGCGTGTCACTCCGTAGTACATCTGTCTCTCTGTTACCTTTCTGTTCCCCCCCGAAAACCTGCAGGCCATCGCAACAAACACACACAAACGTGCACACACACTTGGAGCAGGCCGATGGCGTTGAGTGATGGCTACACTGTGGAATCCGTACCAAGGTAGAACAAAAGCTCTATTGTGACCACGGCGCTGTACCCTGTTGCCTGTGACCGATTTATCTTACCTCCGTGTCTCCGGCGTGTTTCAACTAGCCCTGTCACACACTCTCCCACCACCTCCCCCTGGTTCAAAGACACACACACACACACACACACACACACACACACACACACACACACACACACACACACACACACACACACACACACACACACACACACACACACACACACACACACACACACCACTGACACCTTTTCTGTGAAATACCGGTCCACCCCCGTCTGTCCCTCACTTCAACAACAAGAAGACTACCGACCTGATGTGATGGCACACACACACACACGAGAACCCAAGCGCTAAAAACCTTTCCACAGGGTAAGTAAAAAAAAATGAAGTTAACTTCCAATCGCTGCTTCTAATTGGCTGAAAAAAGGTGGGAAGTGATGTAACCGGAAGGTAATTCAAGCCAATGTGAAGAAGCAATTGGTCAGCAATGCGCGTGTGTTTGCCGTGTTTGGTGTGATCCGTGTTCAACATTTCCCCCTCAAAAAATCCGAAAGCAACAAAGCCCTACCCAAACAAAAATGTTGACTAAACAGATATGCATTAGAATGGTGTTAGTAGGGGAAGGAAACTGAATCAAAGGAACAGAAAGAAGTGTTCACCGGCGGGGAGCGGGTTTCTTTTGTTGCTTGGCTGATTGCAGCTACATGGAGCCATTTTGAAATTGGAGCAATTTTCTCTGATGAAAATGTAGTGAGAAAAGGTGCTAGCAGCCCAGCTCCCTGTAAAGACCTTCCACCATAATGCCTTCCTACCGCTAAGCTAGAGCAGATTCCGAACAAAAGAAAGGCCTTCAGCGGCGTCATTATCCTTAAAATCACCCTTTTCTTCCTGACCGTACTCGATGCAGACATGGTAGAGAAAGAACGGTTATAATAAAAGGAAAACAAACACTGTTACAGAGCTATTACCAGTGGCCACTGTCATACAACAAAACGATCAGATACAATGAATGTATTGTTTTACATTAAAATGTTTTTTAAGCTAGCTACGTTTGATGACAGCCTCCTCGTTGGCTATTCAGAGCTTTGGTTGGCTGTGTGTTTCTGCTTCTGTTCAACATTAACCAGACATATAACAAACAAACCACACTGATAAAGGACACATTTTGGCAATCCATAGCTACTCACAGACAGACTGCACACACAAACATAAAAGCGCAACTCATAGTGAGTTGCCTTGCTGGGTGGATATTATTGAGTCTTGAGTTTGGGTGCATGACCCTTCTAATACAGTATTCTGGTAGAATAATCTATCTATTCTAGCGTTAGAGTTTTGTTGTGGCGATATCAGCTGGCTTAAGCTGTTAGTGGTTTGCTTCCCTACCACACAGCATTCTAAATTATCCTTCTAAATAAACTATAGGTCCTATACACTAAATACGACAACCCCATTGGTCAGACTGCTACAGATTTTGTCACCAGATAAATAGTAACAAATTTAGATACCAGCTATGCTGTTACCGTTACCAAATAGACGATAGAAAGGCAGTGAAAAATCCCACGGAGAACAATCAGAACCAAGAAGTATAGCATGGAGGTACAGAATGGAGTTGCGGATGATTCATCAACAGCGGCAGCAGGATGTGTGTCATTACTGACGGGTAAGTGGATGGTAATGGTGTGACTGCTTTGTTTTAATGACTTGCCTCTTCCTGAATGGACCCCATGTCCCATTGCATGTCTCCTCCCCTATGCCCCAAGTGAATGAACAGAGAATGTAAAGCACGCGTTTGGATAACATGTTTATTGAAGTTGTCTTAGAAATCTGTGGAAAAGACACACGCGCACACACTGTACATTTTCCACTAGTATACACAGCTTTCGAACATAGCCGGGAAGACACAGTAGCATGAAAAACTGATACAATCTTTCAAAAAAATTATTAAATGAACTGATAACTGGAGAATTGGCCGGCAAAACATTCATACACACACACACTCACTCAGACACTCATACCCAGACACTCTTACAGAGTATCTTGAATTAAACATTTCCGTTAACCTTAACCAACCCTCATGAGGACAAATCCTGACCTAGACCTGAACCACATCTGTATGGCAGGTATGCTAGCGGTAGTCATCCCTAGCTCTCTATGGCTAACAGAAACCAAACTACCTAAGGGTAATGAACTACATATGACGTCTTGTAACATTTGCAATACTGCCCAAGTACAAGTGTGTGCATTCGTTTGTACATGGTATGAAAGAATGTGTGTCTGTGCATTTTCTTTGGTACAGCATATTTCAACGATGAACACAAGTCATTAGAACACAACTGAGTGAGCACGTGGGGTATCAGCGAACAGGCGTTTTCTGTGCCAAAGCCAACACACACAAACCAAAACAGCATAATTAAACAAACAAAGGAAAAATCACAAGAACCAAAAAAAATATTTTTGTTATTCACATATGTACAATTTGCATAAGACTTCACTTTGATTGTCACCGGCTTGCTGTGCGAGGTGCATCTTTTTATACCTGCCAATCTTCCTCTCTGATTTCATGGTAGACAACATCATCCACCACCACAAACACCGGGCCTGTAATGTGAAAGCTTGCCGCAAGAACCACAGGACTCACGCATCGACCCTCATTAGTGGCTGAAGTTAACGACCCTCAGCATGTACATTAAATAGTAGCAAGGCACTATGGGTAGAGGCAGAGTCATCGCCCGGAATTGCCTCCCGTTAATTTGTGCAAACAATTGACTTTAGCCCTGGCGAATGGGGACAGCATAATTAAAAGCTATATTTCAGTTAAGCTGACAGGTGCAGCGGCGACGGATGTTGGGAAATGGCGTTAATTGTACCTTTCCTTTATTTGATTGTTTGACCGTGAAACAAGCGCCCTCTTCGGTTTGGTTTATCAACGGTATAAACCTTGGGTCCCTCCCTTCGTTTGTCTAAAGCCATGATTCAGAGACCAACTGTCTAAAGTCCAGCTGAGTTGGTCATCACAAACTGATAGCCCACATAATAAAATGCCTTTAAGATTCACAGTAGCTTTCTTATCTCAGATTAAGCAGCCGCTCGACGTGGAGGGAATGTGATCGAGACCAAAACATTCTGAATGAATGAGAAGTAATGGAACTTCCAAACAAAAACGATTGGAATCAAACCTTTGGAAAAAATAAAAATCTTCAAACTCCTTCATGTCACCCAGTGGGAAAATATTGAAACAGAACAATAAACAAATGACCCAAAAAAATAACAGACAGTTGATGATGCATTATGAATTAATAGAAGCTAACAACAGAAAAAAAAAGTTGTGAACTCAAAATAGTGCACAGAACCAAAATAAAATGTTGATCAAAGAAGCTGAAGAGTGGTGGCTGTGAGCTATGGGGCAGGACAACGGATAGACAGGGTAATCAGTGCAGTGTTGTGAGTGCCAACCAGTCCCCTGTGACTACCACACCTGATTGTTCCACGTGATGTTCCTGTTGTACCTTGTGGTGTAGTATTCGCCTACCTGTTTGCTGCTGTATTTGGGCGGGTTTGCCTTGTAGCTGTAATCCGAGTATTGGTCGGACCCCGTGGAGGTGTTGTCTCCCGTCCCCACAAAGGTATTGGTGGCCGGGAGGTCCTGGACCGCCTGGTGCTTCTTCGAGGCCGAGGGGGACTGGGGTTGTAGCTGAATGGAGGGCAGGGGGGAGTTGGAGCGGTAGTGCCGGCCTAGATCGGGGCTTCCTGGCGGGTAATTTAGGGGCAGGTGAATCCTGGGGCTGTCGTTGACGTCTTCATTGATGAGGTTGAACTTGAGGCCCTTCTGAAGGCTTGCCTCCTCGTCCTCCTCCAGGGCCTTGGCTGGCTTAGGGGCCTTTCCCTTTTTGCTCCTTTTCCCCTTGCCGTTTTTTGGACCCTGTTTTGGTGCGAACAGGTCCTTGTTCTCTTTTTTGCCAGGCTGGTAGCCGCTCTTTTTGTCTTTCTGCAGTCGGTGCCGAATTACAACAACGGCTACGATGACAAGAATCACCCCGGCGAACCCTGTCAGGATGGCATACAGGATGTTGTTGCGTTGGCTGTGAGCATACTCGGGGTCCCCAGCAATGTCTCTGTCTATAGGGGTGTAGAGACTGTGCCCCACCAGAGCCTCTATATGGGTGACATTTCCAATAGTGTCATTGACGTATATGTGGACCAAGGCGGTGGTGTGGCGGGGAGGCTTGCCTTTATCGCTGACCCGCACCACCAGGCGATGCAGCCCGTTGTGTTTGCGGGCAAATTCCTGTGCCAGGGTGACTTCACCGCTATTGGGGGAGATATGGAACAGGTTGTATGGATTGCCACCGGTGATGCTGTAAATCAGCTCCGCATTTTGACCATAGTCCATGTCCTCCGCTTCAACGACCTCCACAAGGGCATCTGGCGGGCTGTGACCGGTGGAAGGTACTTGTAGGTGGAGTTTGAGGGTTTGGTTACGTATGGGGCGTTGTCGTTTTCATCGAGAACATTGATGGTTACCCCTACATTAGGTCAGGGAGCGAAGGGGTGGATCTCCGGCATTCAATGCCCTGGAGCCGGGAGGTGTGACCTCTCTTTTCC
>OLKM01001109.1:58766-71266 GCA_900291075.1 Melanogrammus aeglefinus
GTTGTCATGAACTGTCCATAACCTGGCCACAGCTTACGGCTCGAACCGAGCATGCTAATTCCAAAAATGGCCATGTGAATGCAACGATGATTCTCTGTTACATGTTACCAATATCTCCAGTGACAACGCAACATATTGGCTCAAACATATTCATTGCGGGTGTGCGTTTTTACGTTAGCCGGGTTACTGTAGACGTGGCTGACGATGCATTTGAATCTTTGAGGAGATGGTTTAATGGGGATTCTTAAATGCACGATGTTCAAATGAGACAGGTATTTAATAAAAGGACATTGAACTTAAAAGGTAATTTAGTTTATTGATCATCACTAATCTTGCCATAATTTTACTTGATTAAATATTTTAATCCTTTTTGGAAATGTAGTATGCGATTACATTTAGAATTATTATCATAGAGCCTGTAATTAATTAGATAAAAAAATTTAATCGCTTGACAGCCCTATTTAAAAGTAAACATATTGCTCTCAAGAAAAAAAAATCTTTAGACTAGCAATTAATTTTCATCAATTACTAACAGATGTTAAAGTTCATTTGAAATTTACATTTATATAGCAATATATTTTATCTGGTTTTCAATAAGGGTGAAGGCAGCATCTTAGCTCTTACCCAACTGCTTGGTCTTTAACCAAGAGCACTTTTTTCTGTTTAACATCATCACAACATCAACCACTGACGCGCTTCCACTTAAGGTGTGATTTTTCCCATTTGTTGTTTCCATTTTTTCCACACTTCTTTCAACTTTTCAAAACTTTTTATGCAACACAGCCTAGCATATCCAGAATATTCTTTTTAGATGATTTCTGAATTGATTGTCTGAGCTGATCCCTATTGCTCAACAGATTAGCTGTGTTTGCAAGGCCGATGTCAATAATGCGGTATCTGTTTCTCTAGGGTTCCCACACTGTCGCCTACGTAGCTACCGATAAGCAGGGGTTTTGTTGCCATAAGGATGATAAGGCACCTATTGTCCATTTTAAAACCACCTGGGTGTATCAGGGAACTTTTGGCTTTAAAATCGTCATATTCATCCCACCCAGCAACCTCTTTCCGCCCTCTCTCCACTGCTTACCCGGCAAGCTAGATCTAAGTATAACCTTCACGCTGAGTTTTCCTGCCATGGGGCAAAGCTAGAGGGGTGAAATGGGGAAGGTGGGTGGGGCATTCTCGTCCTTAGGACTACATTAACCAATATTTTCTTTCAGCCTCGGTCACCTTACACTATTGCTGTGTCTCCATCGACCTGAATTCACGAAGCGGCTACATGTCTCTGATAACTCCCACCCAAAAAAGCCAGACCTCCAGCTTCAGGTTCTAGTGCTTACTCTCGACGTTTCACGGGGCTTAAGAGTATTACTGCCTGAACGACTTCTATTTAAACAAATGAAAAAGAAAAAAGGCTGCGTTTATTATTCTGCTAATTGTCCTCTGAAAGCATCTTTTAAAAAGCAGCTGGAACAGTGTGACTTACGAGCGAGAGAGCAATCTGTTTGCTCGGGTCAGGTGATAGCGCTCCGTGCTCTGCGGCACATCACGCGGAAAAGACGATTGACACACATTCCACTCAGCCCGCTGCTGACCCGGAGATTAGCGACGTTTAAAACCACGTCTACTCACCTTCCTTCCTTCCTTCTTCTCTTCCAAGACACTTCCTTAACCCTGGACTAACTCCATGCTCGGCCACACAACCGCTTTAAAATTCAATACAAAATTCCCGCCACCTGTCGATAATGCACTTGTGTTTTATTACCACTAGTGTTTAAAGTCATGAGCAGGAGGCAGGGATCCATTTCCAGGCCAGGTGATGGGAAGGGTCCCTGCACATTAACCCCATTTTGAAGAGACACAACACTAGGAGCAGCACACCCACCTCCTCCCCCTCCCCAAGAAAAAAGGATGGTGTTGCAATGAGTTAAAAAATAAATGACAACATTTTTTGCCTTTTCTCCTGGAGGCGCCCTCTGGACAATACAGCAAAATATAGATTGACTCACTGTTTGTGTGTGTCTACGTCCATGTGTGCATTGATTGTGTGTGATCGCAGAGTTTGTTGGTATGTTGAGTGTGACCGTGTGAATACAGGGCATCCACGTGTGGGCGTGCTGCACTGACCTGTAGGACAGAGTGACCCACGGGGCTGATCTCCGACAGCTCCGCCTCATAGTGGTCCCTCTCAAACTTGGGCGGGTTGTCGTTCTGGTCGGTGACGGTGACGCGGAGCAGGGCGCTGCTCGCCCTGGGAGGCTTCCCTCCATCCACCACGCGGATGTTCAGGTCGTACGAGTCCTTCACCTCCCGGTCCAGGTTGCCCATGACGACCAGCTGTGGCAGCTTCTCCTCGGCGTCCACTGCCACCTGAAGGCTGAAGAGCTGGTCGGCGTCCGGCCCCGTGTTGAGCGAGTACTCGGCCACGCCGTTGATCCCCGAGTCCCTGTCCGTGGCCATCTGGATCGAGAACAGCGCCCCAATGTGGGTGTTCTCGGGGATGGACAGTGTGAGGATGGGGGAGGAGAACTGTGGCGTGTTGTCATTGACGTCCAGCACCTCGATGCGCCCCTCGATCAACCGCGGGCCCGTGCCGAAGCCCTTGTTCATGTCCGTGATGGACACCTCAAACTCCAGGTAGCATTTGTCGCCCTCGAACAGGTTGCGGCAGTCACGCAGTGTCTCGCGGTCGATGGGGACCTCTGTAGTATAGATGTCCCCGGACTTGCTGTCCACCCTCAGGTAAGGGGAGCCCACTTCAAGCTTGTAGAGATGGCCGGTGTCTGGGAGCCCGCGGTCGGCCGCCAAGCTGGTGATCAGGCTGTTTGGGGGCTGCTCTTCAGGGAGTCGGTAGAGGATGTCGGACGAAGCCACGCTGCCCGCCAGAAGTAGCACGACCATCAGAACCGGTGGCACCACCGACCTCGGAGTCATGTCTCCACCAGAAAAGGAACCGTTTGGAGAACCTGGAGGAGGAGGAGAAGGAGGGGAAGGAGGAGGAGAAGGAGAAGGAGAAGGAGAAGGAGAAGAAGAAGAGTTAGCTTGGAGCTAGTTTCGGTCAAGCTTGGTCACATCATAATGCCCACCCATTTTTTCCCACACAATGTCTTGTATCATGACAGCAGGGCCCTGGACAGTCCAGTGCTTAGGGTGTCTGATTCCTGGCTGTAAGGTTCAGAGTTTGAGTTGCAATTTCCAGTCTACCTGTGGGTGTCCAAGACCACAAGGCCCTAATCCGACCTGCAGATGATTGACTTCTATCTGAGTTCACTCTTAGTGCCTTTGGATAAAAGCCTGAGCTGAAATGAAAGAAATAGTAATGTCTCTTCTTTTCCTACAACACAGGAACACAGAAAATAACTAAAACTACTGGAAAAATAAAACAATAAAACAGTTTTTATACATAAAACAACAAACATGACAGGAATTTCACACACCAGGGATTTGTGAGCAAGCCATATAAATTTAAAAAACTGGTGAATTTGTTGTTCCTGCAAGGCAGGTGAACAGCGATTTGCGATGACAAACGGTGTGCACGCAGCACGCGATGGCTGGTCCGGGAGGGGACCTGCCTGCCTGTCTTATGGGGTATTATTTAGAGTGCTGTAGAAGACACACTGCTGTGGCCTCGTATGTCTGGCGTCATGTGCCAAGCGCCTCTCCTGAATGAGATCAGCGAGATGGGCGTCCCTTCTACCACGCCGCTCGGCCATGGCACCGCGGGCAACATTTTTGTATCCGATATTTTTAAAATATATATTTCTGAGGTTGTGCACTTGTTTTGTATGATGATATATAAGACTAGTGTTATTGTTGTTATTATAAGCTTGGGTTGCTCTGGAAGGCCAAACCACATCAGTTGTCAACAGGTTTATTTTCCTTTAAAAGAGTCCATCAGAATGTAATGAAAGGGGGCTTTAGCATAAAGCTGAAGCTGTCTTATATGAGCTACGTATGTTGTTATCTGGAATACAACCTATGCACACATCGTAATTCATCACATAGATGTTTGTTGGGTGGAAGTCTCTAAGGGGAAACCCTCTACCCTCTAAGGGGAAACCCTCTACCCTCTAAGGGGAAACACAGCATGATAGGGCCGTAAAGCCGCTGTTCCTCAGGGAGAGATTTCCCATTCAACCACTGTGTGTGTGTGTGTGTGTGTGTGTGTGTGTGTCTGTGTGTGTGTGTGTGTGTGTGTGTGTGTGTGTGTGTGTGTGTGTGTGTGTGTGTGTGTGTGCGTGTTGTGTGTGTGTGTGTGTGTGTGTGTGTGTGTGTGTGTGTGTGTGTGTGTGTGTGTGAACCTGCAGTTCCTCGTGGTTAAAAGGCAAGGGTGTCCAGTGCATGCAAACTAGAGACTTTCAGCAAATGCCTTTTAGTCCCGTTTGGAGGCTCAATACTGTTTTGAGCTACTCAGCCGGTAAATCTGCCAACTGACAATGAATAAGACCGACTAAAATGTTTGAAAGCAAAGGTAAAAAAAAGATACCTACATCCTAGGTGGGGGTGAATTCTGTGTAACAGATTGTACGTTCAGAAGCAGTCAGTAGATTGCATTCTGGTAGTCTCATGGCCACCCTGAAGGGTATATTTTTGGTTATTTTAAAAACCTTCTGTCACTTAGCAATGATGGTGCATCCAGAAATGTTTAAGCAAAGCAAGGATTATTAAATGTAGACTACCCTATTTTGCAGTCATTATTGTCTGCCAGAATCGATCCATAGCGTAAGCTTTAATCAATGACATTAAATGATCGGGTTGTAAGATGGTATTGCCACATTGGCCTTCTATCTCTTTAGGTTTAGTAATTCATTTTTAATTTGTTTCTATAAACCCTCAGGCTTTTTAATTTTCATTGCTGTATCATTTTCGCAGGATATAACATTAAAAGATGCTATGTTTTAGCCTCAACCGAGATCTGTTCACCGAAGAGTAAGAGAGACGGGCAATGTATATTATTTATGCATACTTGTCCAATAAGCTTCAGTCCTCATTCAGTTTAAATTTGGGAAAGTAAACGGATATGAAAAAAACCCTAAAAACAGCCAACATGCTGCCATGGTGCCAACTGAGCATGAAAGGAATTTTTCTATCCTGTAGATTTCTGTTTGATTTCAGAATATATTCTAGCCCGTTGAAATAGCAATATTATATAGAATAACTGGCCGCATACACACAAGGTCTAGGCACTTATTGCCTGACGCAGGTTGAATAACAACCACACACACAGACACAAAGAGTGTACTGAGATGAGAACTTCCGTGTCTGCATGGGTGTGTCCTATATTAATGGTAATAGCTCTGTGTCTATGGGCCGCATTAGCAAGACAATGTGTTTGTAAATTTGGCCTCCAGGTCATTGTGGGATCTAGGTGGGGGAGATGGCTGGACACTAAGGTGGAGGACACATTACCATGGGCCAAAGCCAACCCCAGCCTGAGCACCACTCCTGTTTACCATAACGTAGTTTACATAAGCCAGTGTTAGAACTTTCAAAAGGAGAGGTTTGTTTGCGACTTCCACTTCTATGAAACAAAAAGGACAAGATGCGGAACAATATCTGAGCGGCTTTTTCTCACGGGCAGGTACAATTACAGTACCCCGTAGTTATGTGTGGTATGACGTTTGCATAATTCTTTGAATATCTGTCTGATTACGGATCCTTTATTCCACTTAGGGACCAACACATCTCTCCTTTCTCTTTATTCACCTCTGCTTCTCATTCTCTCCCTTCCTGCTTCTTATCTGCACGCTTCCACGAGAGATTAACACACACAAAACCAGCAAAACCGTATTCTGATACACAGACAGTTTCGGTTAACCTGCATTCCTCTCCCTCAGAAACACACACAGTACACACACAGTACACACACAGTACACACACACACACACACACACACACACACACACACACACACACACACACACACACACACACACACACACACACACACACACACACAGCTTTGACAGCTCTAGGTCAGCATGACTGTGTGCTTGCCTATGCGGGTGTGTGTCATCAACGCTGTCCGACACGTTTGTCCTACCCCACGTGACACAGCATCGCCTGATGAGTTCCACGACAGACATGGCCAGAACATGGAAATACACAACCCCGCTCCCTCTCTCTTTCCCACTGACGAATCCAATTTCAATCAGCCCCTGATTGAGCGAGATGAGTAGCATGCTAGGTTTGTGTTCGCCCGAGAGAGAGCTAGAGAGAGACTATAGAGAGAGAGCGGGTAGCGTGAGAAGCGAGAGAGAGCAGAGAGAGACGAGAACGAAGAAGAGTTAATGTGTAAGCTGGGAGATAGTACAAGGCTGTGAAACTGGGTAGGGCCCTGTTCCCCAATGGACTAGCGGCCCCGGGGCAAACAAACACGCAGAGGGCCGTGTTGACTCACCCAGTCTGTTCATGTCACCATGGCTGACCACATCCAGCACCACCACTAAAACCACCTGCTCTACCACCACTACAACCCCCTCACCCAGCCCTACCGCCTCCATCGCCATCAATCCCCCACTCCACCACTCTACCAGTGGTGGAGTGGGGACTCTACCACAACCAAATCCACTTCCTCTACCACAACCTCCTGCATCACCACCCCGGCCCCCACCTCCATTTCCTCCCACCACCCTCATCACCAATTCCTCCACCCCCACCATCACCATGATCAGATTTAGCACAACTGCCCCCCAACCTCTACAAGAGCCGACTACCACAGTGCCAGGGTGGTCGGAGGTTAACAACACCACCTAAACTACAGGCCTACACTGTACACACACACACACACACACACACACACACACACACACACACACACACACACACACACACACACACACACACACACACACACACACACACACCCTGTTATGTAAGGAAAGGTAACTCTGGTAGCGGATGTCTGTCATGCCAACGTGGAATGCAGACGCGCCGCATTGTTGTGTTAATTTCAAGAGCTGAGCCCACTCTCCTTTGTTACAGTTAAGTTTGTGCCAAATACTGTCTCATAGGGCATTGTCTGCTCGCCTGATCTTAAAATGTAAATTAAGAGCGCGGAATGTCCTCACCCACACACAGCCTTTAAAGTGTAGTAACGTAAAGTATTTTCTATGAAACCCACATTAAATATGAACAACACACGCATGCACAGCAACCAGCGGCCAATCTGAATCTGCTCTTTAGTTGTATGGAATGAACCAGAAGTTTACATATTCGGTAAAACAGAGCAGAAAATCCAACAAGCCATTCCTTTTGTGTTTGGCAGGGCACAATGCTCAGCTTCATACAAAGTAATCATGTTTCCCACAGGCATCCCAGGTATGTTCTGCACTATATCCATACAATTACACCAGAAAATAAAAATATACATTCAATGCTGATGTAATGTGAGACTGTTTGTTGCGTCCAGATTGTATTCTTTTATTTTTCAGGACAAGGTGTGCCCTGGGAAGCTCATTAGTTGTGTTTGGCCCCCGCTCCCAGAGGGGCCCTGAATACATAAGCATGTACAGCTGCTCAGGTTCTGAGACCTACTGCTACAAGAGGTACTGTGTCCTCACCGGTCCAAATACCTTCTGAGGAAGGGGAGAGGGGGGCACGGAAGTAAGAGAATAAGTAAGGGAGGATAGCAGTGCAAGGAGAGAGGTGTGGGGAGGGGAGATAAGAGAGACAAGAGGGAGACATCGAGAGAGATCGGGAGAAGATCAGCCGAAGGACAGGAAGGAAAAGAAAAGGGGAGGACAAAATAATGGGAAGAGGACAGAAGGCCTGCCGGTATTTATAACCTTTTTCAGAGGTCCTGGTCATCAATGGGCAGCATAGGGGTGCAATAACAGGTCACCAAGCTTGAGCTATACTGGTGACCAGACGAGGGGACCAGAGCGATGTTGGCCGTAAAAAGAAGGAGCCAGTGTTACTAGTGACATGGGACAGGGGGCAAGAAGGAGAAGACAGTAGGGTGGAGAAATATAAAGAGGCCAGAATGAAAAGTCAGAAGGTCACGCAGAGGTAGGCAATCGCTGGTTGCAGCTGTCACCCGGCAACTACCCGCATGTTTGTTTGTGAGTGTGTCTGTGTGGTCCCCTACCCCCCCCCCCCCCCCCCGCGACATTGAGGATTACTCTAATGATTTCATTCACAGCCTTTGTTTGGTACAGATTAGTCCAAGTAACCCCTCCCCCTCACCCTAATAACCACACACACACACGGCCTCAACATGACGACAGTAAGGAACCCACCAACTGTTGCAAGAGTCTCCTTTGAGTCTCTCAACAAAGATCAGACTGTGTGTGCGCGCGTGTGTGTGTGTGTGTGTGTGTGTGTGTGTGTGTGTGTGTGTGTGTGTGTGTGTGTGTGTGTGTGTGTGTGTGTGTGTGTGTGTGTGTGTGTGTGTGTGTGTGTGTGTGTGTGTGTGTGTGTGTTCTCCGTGGCTCCGGGACGCATTGGCTAGAGGCATACCAGTTCAGCTTTAAGCCATTACACAGAGAAACCAACGCAAATACACAACGCAGAAATGTGTCAGGTGACACATCGGGCGACGAATCACATCGGCACCATCTGTCATGTTCTGCCGACCAACTAAGCAATTGGACTAAGGGGCAGAGTCAGACATAAATAAACGGACAGGGGACTCGACAGACAGAAAGACAGACAGTAGGAAGAAACTATTGTGGCAGTTGGGTTGACTGGGGAGCTGTCAATAACAATCAGCCGTCACAGAAATCTAACGGCGGCGAGGTAGAAACTGGAGGAGCTAGTCTCACCGACAGTCTCGCTGGCGCCCCAGCCACCCAGCTAGCAGGTGCACCATGCGTCTTGCTCAAGGACCCTTGGGTTGGCTTAAGAACTCAGACCTGCCAGAGCAACCCGTAATAAACAGAGAGGGATTAACCCCGCAGCGGGGAGCCAGTGCGGGGGTAGTATTAGAAGATCAAGTGCATCTGGCGTCACGGCTGTGTTGAATTACGCAAAGAATCTGCTCCAATTGAATAAAAAGATGTTAGGAGAAGCGGCCAGAGCGACTGGTTGAGAACGAAAAGGCTTTAAACAGACCGTGAATAGACGCACACGCAGGGCCGCAACCTTTCTTGTTTTGTCCCTCTGGCGGTCTGACGGCATTTGCTGCAAACCAAGACGAGGCCAGACTGAAGAAAACATAGACATACTATTGCAGCTTCACACTTTCAACTCAGGCCGTGAAACACAATCATTGGAGGCATGCAAGAGGGCTGAAACACTGGGACGACGGAGGAACTTTGATCATTCAGGGGTCAGGATTATTTTCATACCCCCCCGCCCAACAAAGACGCACGAACCAACAACCATCATCATCCCCTTTTATTTTAATGACTGCATAAACAATGCTGTTCGCTCAGATCTTCCGTTTTACGCAACAAAATGTGAAGAACAGGCAGTGAGAGCTGCGCTCGTTTCGCCACTTTATCCGTGTCTGCCTGGTTAATTCGCACCGCAATGGCCACACATCGCTGTGACGGTTTGTTTTATTCGGCCAAATTGAACGGATATGCCTCCTAATGGAAGCAAGCGGGGGAGACCGCGCGCTCGGAATGAATCCAGCCCCGAAACATTAACATGGTGATGTGGGAGAGAGAGAGCAGGACCCCCGGAACCACCGTGAAGTAGGCCTAAGTTACAAACCCACCGTGCACACGCACACACACAAAGCAAGACTCCACCAAGTCGGCTGATCTAACTTGTAGGCCTACATGCACATTCGATTTAAACACACGACAGGCAGGTTACACAGCACACGGTCTTACGGTGAACCTCGGGTGAGACAAGCATCTCTGTGGAGCGAGAAACCAAACGCAGTTTACGTACGGAACCCCGCCTCCTCCCCGGCATGGCGCACACAGGTCACGATTGGTCAAAATATCCGATCAATTAATTTAACGAAATGGACGGACGGCTATATGCAGCGCCGTGTCACTATCTCAAAACATTTATTGGAAAAGTAAATACTAGTATAACCCCTGGGGTTACAGAAGCACAATAAGCCATAGGGCCAACATATTCGATTTTACATATTTTAAGACAGAAATGTAAAGTGGGGACTAGTTGAACAATAAACGTCTTTATAGCGTTTTGCATCCTTATGTTTTAGGATCAGAGTACACAGAGTGTAGGGATAACGGAAGGGTCCCTATAGTGAAGGCCCCTATATTGTTGAGCCGAAAGAAATTGGTACTTTAAACAGAGTGTTCTTCGACATACAGCCAGTATTTCACCCTTGCAGCGTCGCTCCTATATGTCTGCCTTTTGGAATGCAAATCCACCCCTACCGCCGCCGAGGTCCCGCGGAGGAGCTGGTTCTCCGTGTCCCCTCCCGCTGTCCCAAAGGCTTGGAGCAGGTGAGGCAGGAAAGACCGGATTCCCCGGCAATGACCCACAGGCTATACGCACTCAGTCCTCACACATGACGCACACACACAGCACAGTCTGTCATTTCTCAGCCCGTAAAAGTCTTCGCTTTTAGCGCCGACTGAGTTTTATTTTATTTTATTATTTTTTGTCAAGGGCGACTGTCTGCACACTTATTATAGTTCGAGAGCGTTTCGGTGAAATTTGAGGGCCATTCGCAGTGAGCCAGCAGCGCGGCTACAGGTGCCGTCGCCCGCGGCGGATAAATGGACCATTGTTTGGGCTGCTTTTTTACGTGTGCGTCGAAACTGGCGCTGTCGGATGTCCCTGCAGGCGAATAAAAACACACTCCCGTGAATATAGCCTAGTTAAACCCCGAAGCCAAACGCCCCATCTACAAACCACTGAAGTGTTTTGTTTTTTCCTTCTCCCGGACCATACAGATGGTGGGATTGTTGCACCGTTTGGCGTGGACTGCAAATGCAAGATAACACGGGCGGTGTTTCCTGTGTTAAAGGAGTTTCTTAATGTATGATCGATAGGGTAGGGTAATTCTGAGGGTATGTAAATATTGAAAACACGGGTAGCCAGCAGCGATCCCAACTGATGGGATTTGGATGTGCGCCGGGCGACTGTATCCTAGTGTCGCCTCCCCGCTAAACGGCGCTGGTTGGGGCTCACCAACAAGTGTTTCATCAATCTCCAAATGAGGAACCCATGGATGAAGTTGTCTTATTATATTCAATTTCCAAGAATGTATTGCGAACGGATGGCAACGAAATTGTGTTTCCTATTATAAGCGAGACAATTATTATTTCTGCATTAAATGTTGGCTCTATATAATAGCCAATGCTCTGTTGCATACATTGCTTTTGAAGAATATTACGTGAGCCCCGAAAATCCTATAGCTGGAGGGGGGAATTCTTAATGACTACCACCAGAGATACATATTTCATGGAGCTAGGGGTCCATGGCCCCCCCTTAATGACGGACTGGTGTGTTTGCGCACCGGGTCGATAAACGGTGGATCAACTGTGCGCTGCGATTCGTGACGAAGAAGTTTGTACCTTGAAACCGGAGAGGGTTGCTCAGTATTCCAGCTAGGGAGAGTCCAACCGGCATCCAATGCTCCAGCGCTGCTCCGAAACGCCACTTGGGCCGTGCCAAAAAAACAACACGACGCACAATTAAGGATCCACTATATGTCGCTAGCACAGAGAAAGTCGCACGCAAAATAAGACATCCAGCGCCCCGGACCGAAAACCCCTGCGACGATTATTCCTTCGGATTCAACCGAAGTTCCAAATCCTTTTTTCAATCTTCTCTCACTGAGTGCCGAAGAAGTCGGAGGGATTCTCCTTTAATACGCCGAAAAACGCTTGTCCGACGGGCTGTGCCGCGGTATGACGACCGTCGTTGACGAGACCGGGTTGTGCGGGAGTTCCGTCCAGTCCAGTCTCACAGCATTCCGGGGGCTCGAGAGGCTACTTCACCGGGCGCCTTCTTCTGGCAGCATCATCATCATCCTCCTCCTCCGGCTTGCAGGCAGAAGAGTGGAAGAACCGAGGAAAACACGCACTAAAAAAAATGAAATAATTAGAAATCACCCAATCTACGAGCAATGGCCGGTAGTGTTACCAGCGATCACCCTTGGTCCTCAGACAGTCCTCTGTGCCAGTGGGCTTGGGTGCCACAAACTCGCGCTCTACGGCTCACTTGGCGCGGTGCTGTGGGTGCTGTGCGTGTGCAGAGAGAGAATGGAGTGGTTCCAAACGATTGCGCGCTCCCTTCCCCTCTCTCACTCACTCTGGTCGTTTCTCTCCCTCCCTCCCTCTCTCACAGCGATCCCCTCCCTCTCACACACACACTCACACACGCACAAACTCTATTCGCTCTCTCTCGCGCTCTCTCGCTCTCCATACTGTCCTGACATATACTTTAGCAGGGGCGGGGCCAGCAAGCGACTCCAAAGCCTCAAGTGTGTGTAGATACTACTTTGGTTTTTGGGAAGGGGTCCAACTTTTGGGGTTTCCCATAGGCTACAACACACAATTAAAAAGCTGGCCATCCTTTGGCTAGATAAGGATGTTGGAGTTGGAGGAGGAGCAGTCCTTGAG
>OLKM01001109.1:78766-113766 GCA_900291075.1 Melanogrammus aeglefinus
TTTGGATTCGGTCTTGACTTGGATTCTAACCTCTTTGGACTCGGTCTTGACTCTTTTCAAGCCCTGGTCTTTGACCCGCCACAGGTGGTCTTAACTACAGCGCTTCTCCAAGATCCTGTACCCCATGTTGACCCCCTTTGGGGCACACTTGGGGGTGGAAAAACCTAGGAGCAGTTGTTGGCTCGATCCTAATAGCTGGGTGTCAAGAGGGTAGTGGAGGAGTACTGCGGACACTCTGCTGAGTGATAGAGGACTGCGCCCAAAGCCCACTGCCATAGCCCACTAATATCACTACACATCAGACACACAATTCAGCCTGCGTGCCCTTGGATATTGTAGGGGACTCTCCCCAAGTCAAGTCGGGACACCGGTTCATCCTTGTACTGGATTTCACCACCAGATACGCTGAGGCCATCCCCTTACGCACGACCAGGACCTTCCGGGCTATCGGGAGGACCTGCTGCTGCTGAGCCGGGTCGACAAAGCAGACAAGATCTTGACTGACCAAGGATCATGCTTCATGTCCAAAGTCATGGACAAGAAGTGCAGGAGGCTAAAGGTGACACAGCTGTGTACTTCTATTAATCACCCACAGACCGATGATCTGATTGAAAGGCACTGAAGCAACTGCTTCAAAAATACCAGAGTACCAGAGGAAATCCACAGTGCCTGGTCCAGTCCCATTGTAATGGTCAAGAAACCAGGGTCCTTGAGGTTCTGCAATGACTTCAGCAAGCTGAACGAGATCTCTCGGTTCGATGCCTACCCAACGCCAAGACTGCCGACGAGCAGATTGAACATCTTGGGTGAACATCTTAGATCAGTATGGGGTGCTTCCGAGGGTCCATGGGCCCCTGCCTTAACGTTGGAGTGCATGATGGGTAAAATCCTCAGACCCCATAAGGACTATGCAGCCGCCTACCTGGATGACATCGTTGTCCATAGCCTTGACAATCCCAACCTTCTGAAGTGGCTAGAGGCAGGGCTACAAGCCCTAAGTCAGCCAGGACTAGTGGCAAGACCGAAAAAGTGCTATCTGAAGCTGGAGGAGGCAGAGTACTTGGGGTAAACCATAGGCTGGGGAACGGTCAAACCAGAAAAGGCGAAGGCAGCAAGCATAGCGGACCAGCCCTTGGCTTGATAGGTTACTACCGCCTTTTCCTCCTCCACTTCTGTGCCGTGGCTTCATCGTACATATCTCCTTGGATGCAAGCTTAGTCGGCAGTCTTGTATAAGTATTGAATGGAGAAGCGCTTCCTATTATGTATGTTAGCCATAAGTTTCTTCAGCCCGAGAAAAGCTTTGCGATAGTAGAGAAGGAGTGTTTTGCCATAAAGTGTGCGGTGCCCAAGCTACGGAGCTATCTTTCAGGCAGATGATTCACCTTGGTGACTGATCATGCACCACTCATATAGATGTGGGGACATGTGGAGGACCTGCACCACCTCAGCACCCCCGAAGGGCTGGGGGGGTCACTGCAGGTGGGCAGGTAGAATGAAGTTGGGAAAGGTGATCATCCAGGTGACAATCATCAATAGTAACAACCACCTCCCGGCCTACTAAAGGCCTGGGAGTTGCTTCCCTTTCTTTCTCATTTAAAGTTATTAAGATAGTTTGAATTTACATTGCCACTGTAGCCACAAAGGCGGATATTGAGGCCATGCCAAGCGACTGACTTCTTAGTAGTGTAGATTCCTTTAACAGACTTTTAGCCTTGCTTGCAGACATTTCCAATTAAACCCATAGTATATGTAAGGGATAATGCCCGACGAGGTGTCCATTATCATAAATTAATGGACGACGCGGAGGCGTGAACCGTCCGACGCGAAGCGGAGGACGGTTGCTTCCACGAAGTCCATTAATTTATGATAATCGGACACCTCGAAGGGCATTATCCCGCTTATACCATGGTCACTTACGAGAAAAATACATATTAAATCATTCACTCATGATTTAATGTTGTTTTTACCGTTAAAATCATAAGTTTTTCACAAGAAGCGGCTGAGCGGACTATTTAACATCTCCTGTCCGCAGGCGTTGCCATGGAAACCTGCTGTGGCCACACAGCATAAAACGTTAAATAAATAAATTCTTAAATAAATTTTTAAATTCATCAAATAAGTTAAAGTTAACTATGAAATCGCTCATGTTTTTTGTCAACTGTATTGCCGTTGTGATAAATAAACTGTGAAATAACGTATGTTCTGTGATTCTGTTGCCACGGTTACCAAAGCGTTTGAGCCAGTGCAGTCATTTAGAACTGTCATCAGGCAAACATCTTCATAGGTGTCCATTATCACTTTTTAATGGACACCCAGCAGCCAATCAGAATCGAGTATTCACCCAGACCATGGTATAATGCAATTTAACTTGCTCTCTCCGCCTCACCTTTTGTTTCCTTTCTTTTGACCATCCACAATGGGACCATTTCATTGAACGTATTCTTAGTAACTCTGCTGTATCTTCCCATAATCAAGCTCTAAAATTTAATCAGATCATTTGCTGTCCAAATTGTCCTAAAAATAAGTTATTCTCCATCAAATGAAGAGGACATGAGTGTGAAGGACTCCCAAAAGAGAAGAGGAGCTAAGAAGGCTAGCCTCAGCTAACCAACCCCCCCCCCCCCCGGGTTGGCAGCTGATCTGCTAACGTCTGCCGTCTTATTTATTTTCCAAAGGAAGATACCCTGGTCCACAAACAACCTTGTTACCTTTTTATCCCCAACCCCTTTGTTCCTTCTGCCATCTTTTAAACCAAAGCCAAAGTCATTGAAGTTTACCGTCTGGGGTGCCATAGCGTCCGTGTGTTTATGTTTGTGTGTGAATTTGTGTGCTATTTAATCTATAGTGGAGCGCTTGAACCTTGATGTAAACTAATGTAGCCAGGGCTGTTGAGTGTAGGTTTTGGTTTGTTTATCTTTCCTGTGGCTATCCGAAGACCGAGCGCCAGGCCTCCTCAAGGTTTAAGTGTTCAGAAGGACTGCAGAAGGCTATTATGCATGGCCGGTGTGCGCTTTTTTGAAAGTCCCCACGCCGCACTTTCTGGCACACACTAATGGTTCCTGAGTGACATTTAAATAGAAGTGAGCGGAAGATGTTCAAGGGGGGTGCGTGACCTTTCCCCTTAAATATAGGAATTCAAATTACAGCTTGTGAGAATGACATTTTCTTTGTATTCATAGGCCGCCGCTCTATTCACCCAATTAGCCTGCTGGATTCTCACTGATTCAACCATTACACCAGCCCATGCAGAAAGATGGGGACAGGGAGATAGAGGTAGAGAGAGGTTCTGTTAAGAGGGAGGAGGGGTAGAGTGAGAGAGAGGTAGGCCAGAGGACAGGGTGAGGTATAGCCTCAAAATGAGAGAGGGACGAGAGGGAGTTGGAGCTGGGAGGGAGGGAGGCCAAAGAAAATGGTTGAAATCTTCCTGGTCGTTTTCAAAGGGTGTTGTTGATACATTTCAGCTTAGTTATTTGTTCGTTTTTAGCTTATAATTTACTTTTCAACGTCATGTTGATGCATTTATTCATACGGTTCAGTGAGTGTCTAAAAATGTGAGATTATAATTGCAAAAGATATAAACTTGGAAAACAACTGCTTGTTAAAAGCATAAACACAAGCACCCACTTGGTCTCCTGACTCGACCACCCTCCATTATGTTGTTAATATTCTATCGCATATACTTTGATATATGTTGTGCCAACTCACTTAAAAACACAATCAATTAAGCTACGGTAAATATTAACATTGAATTTAGGAGAAGACCACAGACTCCAGAGAGGAATTCAATGTGTCTCCAGAGTGCTACTGTGGTGCATAGTGTACAGGCATACAGTGACTTTAACAACGTTCTGCCTGAAAATGTGCAACAGCATCCAGCAAACAAACTGTTGCTTAGCAATCTTGAACTAAAAGTAATTAAGTTGGGTCATCATAAATCAGTTTGTTTGTCGGAATGAGAAGGGCAAACCAAATTATTATGTTAGGAAATAGCATAATAAGACCATCTCAAATCTAAATTAACCAAATCCAGATGTGCCTAGTAACTCAAAAAGGAAACACATGGCAACTATTGTCACTTACATTCAATTCCAGAATCCTATAAACAGTTTATACCCCTGTTTTAAATTTAGTTTCATAAGACCTGTTCAATATTCCGAATCAAAAGAGCAAGTCCAAGTTTATGTGTGAGTTCTAGACTCTGACCATGCATGTTGCTAAAGCACGTCAACATGAGTTGCATGGCTTTGGCAGGAATTATGGATTGGATAAGGAAAACTAACTAACTACTGGGATTTGACGTGCTGGCCATGTTGGTTTGAGTGAACCCTGACATCAGCTTCTGTTAGTCAGATCTTTAGCGCAAGCACGTGCACACACACACACGCACAAAATATATAACGTCACCATTTAATTATAATAGACAGCAGTGGTAACTAACTAACTCGGGAGTAACAGGGCACAGCATTTTTTCATATCAAGCGGCAGAACGCTGCTTGTGTTTTTCGTTTTGCCTATGAACAATGTACTCATGAAATCTTCATGAACTGGCATTATGACCTGTATTTACTGGTGCAGTTACCATAGCAACGCCATGTTTGTTTTTCGAAGATCTAGACTGGAGGGCTACGGGAAAATAAGCAAGTTGATATTGAAGTGTCAGGTCAGCCAATCATGTGACTTGCTCGATCAACAGCGAGGGCAGAGTGGAGGCCGCTGATTGCTGGGGTGGGATACACAGGCAAATGTTGTCTTGAACTGCATTCATGTTGTCATGTAACTCCACTATTCTCCCTCCCTCCCCCTCTCTCCCCCCTCTCCCTCTCCCTCTCCCTCTCCCTCTCTCTCTCTCCCCCCTCTCCATTATTATCCTGTTGTCAATGAAAGCCCGGCAGTCGGCAGACTCGCCTGGCTACCAGAAACTCACCCGTCTCTTTTTGTTCACTTTTTCGTTCTCTCTGTATCTATCTTCCTGCATTGCTCGCTCGCTCTCTCTCTCTCTCTCTCTCTCTCTCTCTCTCTCTTCTCTCTCTTCTCTCTCTCTCTCTCTCTCTCTCTCTCTCTCTCTCTCTCTCTCTCTCTCTCTCTCTCTCTCTCTCTCTCTCTCTCTCTCTCTCTCTCTCTCTCTCTCTCTCTCTCTCTCTCTCTCTCTCTCTCTCTCTCTCTCTCTCTCCCAGTATCTATCAGTCTGCAATGATCTGTCCCTCCCTCATCCCCCTCCATCTTTCTTTCCCTCTCTGTAGCTGTAGCGTTGTCTCTCTGTCTTGCTTTCGCTGCATCTTCCCCCTTTTCTCTTTCTTTCTCTCTGTATTGCAGACTCTTTGAACTTATATTTATCTGTGAAGCTCTTAATTTTTTCTATATCCTCATATCTCTCTATATTTATCTCTCTGTTATTCAATTAAATGGGTTTGTTGGCATGGTTAACATCCCTTTTAATAGTGAAAAGTGCAAAAGAATCTCAAATGTGTACCGACTGATACTATTAAATTAAATGGAAGTGTGGACATCATGACAACTGAAATATACCTCTAAATTAACAAAGTATATGCAGAGCAACATTATCCAGTGTTCTCCCTCTCCCCCTCCCTCTCCCTCTCCCTCTCTCTCCCTCTCCCTCTCTCTCCCTCTCCCGCTCTCTCTCTCCCTCCCCCTCCTACGATTGCTGCTTTCTCAGACATTATGTAATTTCTTTGTTCAATTTTATGTGGTCGGCTGTTGTGTATTTGTTTTTTTCACAAAGCAGATATCAAACATTACAAAGAGAAATATTATTAATGTTTCCCTCTGCTACAGCCAGGCAGTCAAGTTGTAAAAGGGTTCCCATCCCAGTTTGAATTCATCTGCTGAATGTGTTTGGTGAGATGTTGAGGGACATCAGTTAGAACTGCACTGACCATTGTTTAGTACAGTTTAACGGGAGTTGTCATGTTCTCATTCTGCAGGTACCTCATTAGTGTTTACTCACATAAATTATTTGCATAACAGTAATGTTTGTGTTTTTTTGACTAAATCTTTAGACTAAATCTTTTCAATAATTCCTACCTCAGAATTGACCGAATTTAAGGAAGAGTAGCCCTGCGTTATCAGTTATTGTTAATTCATAGTAAATACAGGTCTGTATGTATCGGTTCAAGAGCAAAATAAAAAGTGTTCAGCACGAGAAGTGTTATTAAACGGTTGTAGAGCGGATGACAGAATATTTGAATGGTTGCTTACATAAACATTACGTAAACATTAACTGCCCTTACAGTGTGATTGTATTACACAGAAGGACCAAGGGATAATTGTTCATAGATGAAAGCTAAAAACCTATAAAGATTAAATAACTAATTGCAAAATAATTTAAGAGACAAAATGCAGTTGTTAAAGGATATTAGATCAATCGATCGACTTGAGTTAGTTTGACGACAAAAAGTTCCTAATTTGGCCAGTTATGTGCTACTTTTGGAACCATAAAACCTTAAATGAATGTCCATTAAGTCCTGTTTGGTAATTTTCCATGTGTGTGTGTGTGTGTGTGTGTGTGTGTGTGTGTGTGTGTGTGTGTGTGTGTGTGTGTGTGTGTGTGTGTGTGTGTGTGTGTGTGTGTGTGTGTGGCATGTGTGCGTGTGTCATGAACATGGCACACAGACACTGCTATTTGGTTTGGACAATAGAAGGTATTGTTGATGTTTTTAGGTCACCCTGGAAGCGATGAGGTAAACAATAGCAGGGTAATCACCAATGCACACACACAACAAACATTATTTGCTCTTATACAACCGCTTACAAAGCGCTTTCTCCAACACAAACACGCACGCACACACGCATGCAAACACGTGCACACGCACACAGCGTGGACAGAGCTTACCCACAACCAAATCAAGCCTGTGGCACATACCATCTATCTCCCCCTCTAATTCTCTTTGACACCAACTAATTCATTTAGTAGATTCACATCGATGCCTCTCCCTTTCCCTCCTTCTCTCTATGGTGGCCTCGCTCGGCTAATGGTGTAACACACTCCGCTTTGACACAAAAATATGAAGACGCCGGTCAATGATCATCGCACTATGTGGGCTACACACACACACACACACAGCACACACACACACACACACACACACACACACACACACACACACACACACACACACACACACACACACACACACACACACACACACACACACACACACACACACACACACACACACACACACACACACACACAGGCCAGGAAGCCATCTTGGTGCCATGAGGGACGCCGCGGTTGGGCTCTTTCTCTCACAATATGTTTGTCAAAATGATTGACAGCTCGGCGGGCTTCGATTGAGGCATCAGGTGACACGCCAAGACACAATGACAGGATAATACACTGATGTGAAGTGTGCACGGTTGTGTGTGTGTGTGTCTGTCTGTCTGTCTGTCTGTCTGTCTGTCTGTCTGTCTGTCTGTCTGTCTGTCTGTCTGTCTGTCTGTCTGTCTGTCTGTCTGTCTGTCTGTCTGTCTGTCTGTCTGTCTGTCTGTCTGTCTGTCTGTCTGTCTGTCTGTCTGTCTGTCTGTGTGTGTGTGTGTGTGTGTGTGTGTGTGTGTGTGTGTGTGAGAGAGTGGAATGTATGCAGTCTATTCTGGGGAAGCAGTGAGTAACAGGGTGAAACACTTACATCAGCCACATACCCATCGAACACAGTGGATTGTTATTTCTATTATATAACACAGCGGCTCACAAAGACCAAAATGTCTCCCACTAACAGCACTCGTTCAACTTACAAGTCCACAATAAGATAAACTTCATTTCCCAAGGTCCTTTGCTCGGTGCGGCTGATGAGACCTGACCTTAGCAGGCGTGAAGAGGCATTCTGGGAGATGGAGGCTTTTTGTTTCGGCCCTGGCCGGGTTGGAGTGCAGTAGGCCGCTTACAGTCAAGCATTCTGGCTCTCCAGAGTGCTCATTAGATAAATGCCACTCACAAATCACACCTGCAGGCAACCAATCACACAGTGCCCCTCAACCCACTCAGGTCCCGCCCACACACCGACACTCTCGCGTCTACAATGGACACCACACACCAACACACTCACGCGTCCCGCACACACACCGACACTCACACCACACACACACACACACACACACACACACACACAGAGTGCCTAGAGCAGGTGCTGACCTTGTGCTGTCCTCGCCCCCGTATCGTCATCTTGTTACAGAATGGGAGGACAGAAACACAGCATTAGGAAAAGAGAGTCGTCGGAGAGAGACTATGTTAACACAGAGAGATGAGAGAGAGAGACAAGAAACAACAGAGCAGGAGAGAGAGAGAGAGAGAGAGAGAGGGAGAGAGAGAGAGCAGAGACGAGAGAGAGAGAGAGAGAGAGAGAGAGAGAGAGAGAGAGAGAGAGAGAGAGAGAGAGAGAGAGAGAGAGAGAGAGAGAGAGAGAGAGAGAGAGAGAGAGAGAGAGAGAGAGAGAGAGAGAGAGAGAGCGAGAGAGAGCGAGAGAGAGAGAGAATATCTTTATTTGAAATGGAAGCGTTTATGAGGGGCCAGGTCAGATCAGCAGTGCTGGAAGGTTCTCAGTCCCTGGTGATAGTCTCTTTATTTCTATAACACACACAACACACACACACACACACACACACACACACACACACACACACACACACACACACTCCTCCTTCCAAACTCACTCTTTTTCTCTCTCTCGCTCCAAACTTATAGGCGTGCAGAGCATATCATATGTGTGTGTGTGTGTGTGTGTGTGTGTGTGTGTGTGTGTGTGTGTGTGTGTGTGTGTGTGTGTGTGTGTGTGTGTGTGTGTGTGTGTGTGTCTATAGTGTGTTGTGTCCCTGTTGGGCGGGGGGGTGGGGGCGGTCCCAACACATAAATGAGAGGAGCTAAGACACGGGGAAGCAGGAAAGAGGCAGCGAGCGGGCCCATGAGCCGAGAGGAGGAGGGAGGCTGGAGGGTGGGTGCTGGTGATGAGTGGGTGGGGGGAGAGAGGGTGGGTGGGTGGCGGGGTGGGGTCAGATGTACAGGATGTGAGCCCGGGCTACCTTGTCTCTTTGATCTGAGGAGCTCGGCTTCAAAAGCCCCCCAGCCCTTTGATTCAACACCCGTACGGCCTTGATGTGGAAATATACATGTGAGAGGAACTGAGAGTGAAAGCCAGGGCGGGGCAGATTGGGGTGGGTGGTGGGGGCAGATTGGGGTGGGGGCAGATTGGGGTGGGTGGTGGGGGCAGTGTGTGCGCGTGTGTGTGTGTGTGTGCGTGCGCTAGGATGACACATTAGACGGATGAGGGAATAAACGTGCACTTCAGCACTCCCTGGAGACCGCCTCTAATGACAGCAGTAATAAGAGGCGGGACATGGCGTCGCCATCTTTAAATGACACAGCTCCGAGAGCTGGACCACCCCGGCTTTTGATCCACGCCCCCTCTCTCTCTTCATCGGCCCCTCTCACTCTGTTTGCTCTCGTTTCGTTTTTCTGCTGCTCTGCTCTTTATGTCTCCCCCTCTCTCCATCCTACCTCACCCTCTATTCCTTTATATCTCCCTTTCTCTCCCCCTCCCTCCCCCACCCACGCTACCTCTCTTGTCCTCTTTCTGAAAATCTTCTTGTTCCACCAATCAGGTAAAACACACCCTTATTCTCATTTGCTTTCCAAATTCTACTGGATGAACTACGATAGGATTTTTTAAATAACAACCTGATTTGGCAGAATAAATAGAATAATGTGCATACTAATAAGATTAACACTTGCTGTACGATTCATATTCACACTGACAAAGCACCAGGTGAATCATCTTTATCTAATGTGGTGCCAGCGGGTGAGACAGCTGATAATGGCAGAGGGGAGTGGCTGCCGGTCACGGGTCAAGTGATCATGGATAGAGGAACGTATGTTGACCCTGATGACATCATCATTTAAATGAATGTCATTTGTTGATCCAATCAGGCAAGATAGCAGCACACTAGATTGGAATTTAGCTAAAACTCAGCTCATGTTGAATATAGTTGCTTGTAATTGTGCTGTTCCCACTACGTTCTGACTAGCTCAGTGTTGAACCATGTTGGATAATGGCTTCACATAACTCATATGATCATTACGTTAAAATTTCAAGAAAAAAAATTGTATTCATTGGACTTAATTATAGAACTAAATTAAGATAAATTAAATCCACATCATGCCAAATAAATCATAGAATGTGCAAAAATGAACAATATAAATACTTCTGGGTAGTCAACATAGATCAAAGTACCTGTACATTGCAGATACAAGGAAAAAACATAAAGCAACGTGAAGCCAGTGAAGAATGACCCTGTTGCACGTCATTAACATCCTGTGAAAGCAACTGGCTGACACAAAACATACTACACTCAATCGTAAATCAACTGGCTAAGGAAACAAATTATGCTGCCTGTGTTGAAGCCCTTAAAAAATAAACACTTTTATTTACAGTTCAGAACAGTAGGAAAGGTTAAAAATGCATCAACATTCAGACAGTAAAATGGTGCAAGGTTGGCTACATTTGAAGTGTTTTTTCAGCAAAGTTGATCACCAGTTGGACATTCTAACATTCTATCATGTGAGATTATCATGATACAGTTTGCAGGCAGGCATAAGCAAAGCATCTTATAACAAATGAGAAGACACCTTTCTTTTTTGTATTTTTCTTTTCTTTGGCTAAAAACAACTTAATTGCTATCACCCTGCACATCCATCGTTCCATAAAATAAAAAATAAAAAAGTCTTTAAAGGGATTATTTAATGTAAGTGATCATAACGGCGTCTTACTTAGACCAGGCCTTGTCTTGCTCTTTGCCGTATGGCGGTGTGGACCTCGTGAAATGGGGCTAAGGCTGAGGGCTCCAATAACAGCAGGGTCTGGGTATCCATTTAAACCCATTTCCACAGGCTCCATCAGGGAGTAGGATAATGCCTGCTCTGAATGGATTATTCTGGGGTGTCGCTCGATGCCTTCTCGACCGATGCCTCTTGTTTTTGGAGGGAAAGGTTTTCCTAGTGGTTGTATTTTTGTTACAGGTGTAACAGCGTTACTCCAACACAGAAATATCCACGACAGGAAGGTGCCATTAAGAAATTCTATTTCAGCAACATGTTTCAAATGTGGTTTATGAAATAAGTGCTGCAGTATACTGCGGTATAAACATAACCTTGTGTACTTTACAGGTGTGATGGGAGAGGCCCGAACCCGATTAGTATAGAGCTGTTGAGCTTATTAAACACAAATGTATTTTGATTCATGTTAGTAAGCTTTGTAGAAATAAAATAAATATGTTCATCCACCAATCCTAAACCCAGCTCCTCATCATGCATCCCTCCATCTATCCATCCATCATTCATTCATTCATTTTTCATTAATCAATTAATCCAGTTACTAATCCGTAATCCACCCCTACATCAATCCATATTGCATCGCTTGATCCATCCCACCATATTCCATCACAAATGCGTATGAATATGACAATATGGATGTCAAAATAATTGAGTATACTGCACATATTATGTCTGAGCTGGAAATATATTATAAAATGTAATGTTTGTTATAAGGAAGTCGAGTCTCCTCGGGAGTAATGGTGGGTCATCATATGATGCCTTTCAATAGCTCATACAGACAGGGGACACCTCAACACTCAGCTAGGAGGAGCTGGGGATCGAACTAGCAACCTTCCGGTCTCCAGCCAACCCACTCTACCTCCTGAGCTACTGCCGCCCCAAAATGTTTGTTGGAAAACTGTAAATAAAGGTTGTCTATTCCATACCATACTTTTTCTACCATGGTCTGTAGTGGGAATGGAACCTCTAATCCTGGTAGTGTCAATTCCATGCTTTGCCAGTTGAACTGCAAAGAACCACTTGCCAAAGCGAAGGAACAGTAATGTAAGGTCCAACTATAAGCAACATTAAGCAAGGAACCACGGATGGGAGACTGCACAAGACATACTAGACTCAAACTGTGAGTCATGGTTGGTTGCAAGCTTCTGAAATACCAATTTGTTGGTCAATCACAACTGTCTCAGGCAGTTCTGTTGTTCACGTAAACAATCATAGCTCCCTTAAGACACATTTCAAAAAGTCCCATTCGAAAGGTGTCAACCGTTTGTTGTAGCTCCATCGCGTTCAGATGATCAGATAAAAAAATAACCTTTTGGAAGTTAAGCACCAGCGCCATGCCTCGATCCTGGGGCAAGCCTTCACGGTTGACCTTTGCCCCCTGGCTGAAATAAATAAATGTCATGTTTTTTCGATGTTTGGCATTCGGCGTCTACAGTATGTCTCCGTAATGAGACCCGCTTGTGTCAGTACCGGAGCTGGAGGAGGCCCACTCTGATCCAGAGTTCTCCCGCTCTGTGCCCTTGCAGAGTAACCATAGTCTGGGTAATGGGGGGTCTTTGGGATGCCCTGCTCGTACTTTACAGCATTTGAACTTTGATCTCTGGGGTGGAAGAAAGGTTGGTTTGGTTGAATGGAGACAGAATTGTGTACTCTATCTCCCTCCCGTCCCTGGAGGGATCCTTGAGCTCACACACAGAAGTCAGGGTTTGTTTTTGGTCTTTTGTGTTCATGGTCCGATGGCCAGACGTTTTGAATAGCTAACAACACATTATGAACTTCTCCACAACACATCCCACTCAAGGTGAGAAGAACAATCATCACGGGATAATTCCACATCATCCTGAACACACTCACTCACGGGTCGTGTTGACTCCAAAATATTTTGAAAAACTAGCATCTCCTAATGTTCACCACATTCTCTCCTTTTTTTTAAAACCTGGAACATTTTGTTTTTATTCAAGTGGTTGGGTGGTGAGTGGGTGTCAAGATTTTTCACATCAACAGATACGTTAAGTATTGGAGAAAATAAACCTCAATGTCTTCACCACACTAAATATTACTGCAGAATTACACCCCACCCCCACGATGTCACCTCCAGTCAGCTGTCTTTAGCGTTCGAGCTTACGCTTAACTCAACAACACATCTGATCCTGATTCAGTGTGTTTGTTCTGCCGACTCTCGCAGGCTGTCCCTCATGAAGCCGGATGGATCTATATTTCAAGTATGGAGGCATAGACCGCATCTTAGCTCCTTCCGTTGGCTTTGACACAAATCCAACACCGCCCACAAGCGCTTTCAATGTAGTGGAATTAAAACATTCTTAACATTAGCTTGTGAGCTAGAAACACACTTTTCACCATGCAGCATTCCACATTACTGGACAAATTACTTGACTGCCAATTATGGCAAATATACATATGTCAAATGTTTAATATTGTTTTCATTATTTTTTTAAATATTTTTTCATTTCAGCGATCACAACTTTAATGGTAGTTTTTTCAAAGCTACAATATGTAACCAAGCATTTAAAATGGGGGTACTGCAATCCAAATTCACAATATCGGAAAGAGTATTGCTGCCTCCTTCCCATACTTAAAGCACAACAGGTTGCCAGTGTTGAGGGCACTGACCAAAAAAACCCCAAATCAGCCGATATTTTGAGACAAGCACAATTTTACACAGTAAGCTGATCAACAAATGTGTATGTTTGATATTCATTTATTCTTTGCAAATTGTAGACCAACGCATGTGGCATCCGTCTTGAAATCCGTCTGGGCTCTGAAGCTTTCGCCATCTTTCAAATAGTTTAGTAAGTCTCTGTTCATGGAACTTTTTCTAAAGAGGACTGGGCTATATAACAAGGCCTTTCTTTGGGCAAAACCAAGCCCGCCCACGAGTCTGTGCCCCTACCCCCCCACCAGCTAGAACATGTTCAAAATACTAAACAGGTATTCAGCAATTCAAAAATATTTAAATATTGGTACAGTTTATTAACGGATCCTTACTTTATGCAAAAGCTAGTGTCAGGAATATGCTCAGAATTCAAAAAAAATAATGATCAGAATTGATAGTGATGGAGCCTAATTAACTCATATGACATTCTATTTTTCTAAAGTTGATTTTTTTACTTTTAAACCACATGCATCGCAGATGCAGGTTTGAAGCATACTGACACTATGAGCTATAAAAGCAGGATTCAAATCAAAGCAATCTGCCTTCCACTCCCATCATAACCTGACATCTGGCACATGTCACCCACCCAGACCTTTTAATTCTTGCCTCTTTCTTACAGTGATTTGATGTGATGCAGGTACGCAACCACAGGTATACTCTCCATATTCAAAACAGAAGGGAAGCATGATGTTCTTCTGTCGATATTTAATCAGGAAGAGGCGAGTTGGCACAGTTAACATTTCATAAAGCACATTAACATTGATTCAGTCCAGCCGGCGAATTAGAGAGGATGAATATTGGGGGCTCATCTCATCTCATCGTCATCCGCTTATCCGGGGTCGGGTGGCGGGGGCAGCAGCTCAATCAGAGGGCCCCAGACTTCCCTTTCCCGAGCCACATTGACCAGCTCTGACAGGGAGATCCTGAGGCGTTCCCAGGCCAGTGTTGAGATATAATCTCTCCGCCTAGTCCTGGGTCTTCCCCGAGGTCTCCTCCCCACTGGTCGTGCCTGGAACACCTCCCAAGGGAGGCGCCCAGTGGGCATCCTTACCAGATGCCCGAACCACCTCAACTGACTCCTTTCCAAGCAAAGGAGCAGCGGCTCTATTCCGAGCTCCTCACGGATGACTGAACTTCTCACCCTATCCCTAAGGGAGAAGCCAGGCACCCTCCTGAGAAAACTCATCTCGGCCGCTCGGTCGCATCCTTACCAGATGCCCGAACCACCAAAACTGACTCCTTTCTAAGCAAAGGAGCAGCGGCTCTATTCCGAGCTCCTCACGGATGACTGAACTTCTCACCCTATCCCTAAGGGAGAAGCCAACCACCCTCCTGAGAAAACTCATCTCAGCCGCTTGTACCCGTGATCTCGTCCTTTCGGTCATCACCCAACCCTCATGACCATAGGTGAGGTTAGGAACGAAGATTGACCGATAGATCGAGAGCTTTGCCTTGCGGCTCAGCTCTCTTTTCGTCACAAGAGTGCGGAAAGCGAACGCAATATTTCCCCCGCTGCTCCGATTCTCCGGCCAATCTCATGCTCCATCGTACCCTCACTCGCGAACAAGACCCGAGGTACTTGAACTCCTTCACTTGGGCTAAGGACTAATTTCCTACCCGGAGTAGGCAACCCACCGGTTTCCTGCTAAGAGTCATGGCCTCAGATTTAGAGGTGCTGATCCTCATCCCAGCCGCTTCACACTCGGCCGCCATCCGATCCAGTGAGTGCTGAAGGTCACATGATGCCATCAGGACCACATCATCTGCAAAGAGCGGTGATGAGATCCTCAGACCACCGAACTGCAATCCCTACCCACCACGACTACGCCTTGATATCCTGTCCTTGAATATCAGAAACAGGATTGGTGACAAAGCGCAGCCCTGGTGGGGTATGAGACTGCCGAGAACCCGGACACTCTGATAGAGATACTCCCCCAGCACCTCCAACAAATTCTCCCGGGGGACCACAAAACACATGCAGACCGGATGAGCATATTCCCAGGCCCCCTCCAGGATCCTTCCGAGAGTGAAGAGGTAATTGGTACACACTCTCTGGTCCCCCTTTTTGAACAGGGGGACCAGCACCCCAGTTTGCCACTCCTTTGGTACTGTACCCGACTCCCATGCAATGTTGAATAGGCGTGTCAACCATGACAGCCCCTCACCACCCAGAGCTTTTAGCATTTCTGGCTGGATCTCATCAATCCCTGGGGCTTTGCCACTTCGGAGATGTTTAACTACCTCAGTGACTTCCATCAGGGAAATTGACGATGAACCACCATCAACCTCGAGCTCTGCCTCCATCATAGAGGGCGTGTTAGTCGGATTCAGGAGTTCCTCAAAGTATTCCTTCCAACGTTCGACTACCTCAACAGAGTCCCATCCTTACTGTACACAGCTTGAATGGTTCCCCGTTTCCCCCTCCTGAGGTGCCGGATGGTCTTCCAGAAACACTTTGGTGCCGACCGAAAGTCCTTCTCCATGGCCTGTCCGAACTTCTCCCACACCCGCTGCTTAGCCTCCGACACGGCACCGGCTGCAGCCCTTCGAGCCCGTCGGTACCCTGCAAATGCGTCAGGAGTCCTCCAGGATAACATATCCCGAAAGGTCTCCTTCTTCAGTCGGACGGCTTCCCTGACCACCGGTGTCCACCACGGTGTCCGAGGGTTACCGCCCATTGAGGAACCTAAGACCCTGAGGCCACAACTCACCGCCGCAGCTTTAGCAATGGATGCTTTTAACACCACCCACTCAGGCTCAATGCCCCCAACCTCCACAGGAATGCTAGAAAAGTTCAGCCGGAGGTGTGAGTTGAAGAACCCTAGGACAGGGGCCTCCTCCAGATGTTCCACATTCACCCGCACCACCCGTTTGGGCTTACCAGGTTTGTCCAGAATCTTCCCCCATTCCCTGATCCAACTCACCACCAGATGGTGGTCGGTTGACAGTTCCGCCCCTCTCTTCACCCGAGTGTCCAAAACATGCCGCCTCAGATCAGATGACACGATCACAAAATCGATCATCGATCTTCAGCCTAGGGTACTCTGGTACCATGTACACTTATGAGCTCCCTTATGTTCGAACATGGTGTTTGTTATGGCCAATCCATGACTAGCACAAAAGTCCAGTAACAAACGACCACTAGGATTTAGATTAGGGAGGCCGTTCCTCCCCACCACGCCTCTCCAGGTGTCTCCATCGTTGCCCACATGGGCGTTGAAGACTCCCAGTAGGACTACGGATTCCCCTACTGGAGCCCCATACAGAACTCCATTCAGGGTCTCCAAGAAGGCTGAGTACTCTGTGAGTATGCACCGAACTGCAGTTCAAACAGTCAGAGTTTTCCCCCCCCACAACCCTTAGGCGTAGGGAGGTGACCCGGTCGTCCACCGGGGTAAACTCCAACACCACGGCGCTCAGCCGGGGATTAATGAGTATCCCCACACCCGCCCGGCGCCTCACGCAACTCGAGAGAAGAATAGAGTCCAACCCCTATCCAGGAGTACGGTACCAGAGCTGGGACTGTGCATGGAGGTAAGCCCCAAAAGATCTAACTGGTAGCGCTCCACCTCCCTCACAAGCTCCGGTTCCTTTCCCCACAGTGAGGTGACGTTCCACGTCCCCAGAGCCAGCTTCTGCCGCTCTGGTCTGGTCCGTCGGGACCCCTGACTTTCACCGCCACCCATGTGACAGCGCACCTGACCCCAGCGGGTCCTCCTGTAGGTGGTGGGCCTACAGGACGAAGAGGGAGGGGGTGCCACATAGCTTGTTCGTGCTGTGCACGGCCGGGCTCCGTGGCAAACCCGGCCACCAGGCGCTCGCCAACGGGCCCTCCGTCTGGGCCTGACTCCAGGCGGGGGCCCCAGGCTTCCTCCGGGCAGGGTCTCTCCTCCTCTTGGTTGTTTTTCCATGGGGTCTTGGTGAACCATTCTTATTCTGACCCCTCACCTGAGACCACCCTGCCATGGGAGACCCTACCAGGAGCAATAGGCTCCAGACATCACAGCCCTCAGGTTCAAAGGGACACACAAACCTCTCCACCACGATAAGGTGACGGTTCCAGGAGAGGAGATTGGGGGCTATGAGTTTAAATAATGCACTGGTACAACAAGACAATGCATCAGCCCAACCAGGACACATCCAATAGCAAGAGAGCACAGATTGACTGATGACTGAGGCCATGGGAGGGGTGTAGGCGAGTGACTGTGAAAGGCAGCAGGGATCAGCCATGGACGGGGGTGAGATGATGGGAGGCTGCTGGTTCGGGGATGACAGAGTGTACTGCCACCTTGTCCCTTTCACCGTCTAGGTCAGAGCGGCATGGGATCGGAGGGCAGCTTGATGAACCCCTGGACACCCCTCTCTCTTCATTGCCCTGTCTCTATCCCTCTTCGCTCAATAGCCTCTAGTTCTTCCTCTCTTTCTCTCTCTCCCTCTTCGCCCAATGGCCGCTAGCTCTTCTTCTTTTCCTCTTTCCCTTCAAATTGAGGGCAAAATGACGAACACCATGGCAACGACAGACACTAAAAGTCAATCTATTTCCTGTTAGTGGAGGTTGGGGAAAAACAGTGGGTGCACACTTGATTAACTATCCTGTTGTGGGTGATTTACATAAATGACACATCATACCGTCGCTGGGCTTCCGTGAACCATAAAACTCTGCTAAATTGTTTTCCCTGGGAAGGTTTGCTATCAGTAAACTGCGACTTCTGAAAAATCCTTCTGAATCTCTGCACAACGATCAAGAAACTCTCCATTAAGTAATTATGACAGGATGTCAGAAGCAATTACCCCAACACTCTGCTTCGTTCCTGATAAATATGTATTTCCTTAATCACATTTAGCACAAGTGAACGTTAGCGACCACCGACGGGAAGGAAAGGCGAGCAGGAAGCCGGAAGCCTTTGTTTCTATAATTCGGCTAATGTGATTAGCATCCGAGGCTAATGACAAAAAATGCCTGCCCGCGTAAAATGGAGTACTATAGCGTTGGATACTGAAGGGAACCAGGTTTCCCTCCACCACTCCGGTGACAAAAAAATAAAAGCAAGAAACAAGAAAAAACATGGACTAAATGACCTGAACATTGTTTTTCCTCTGCTAGGGGGAGTTATTGTTTAACTCAATCAAACCTTCATTCTTTGCCTTCAGGCATTGTGTGTGTGTGTGTGTGTGTGTGTGTGTGTGTGTGTGTGTGTGTGTGTGTGTGTGTGTGTGTGTGTGTGTGTGTGTGTGTGTGTGTGTGTGTGTGTGTGTGTGTGTGTGTGTGTGTGTGTGTGTGGGTGGGGGGGGGGTCAGGAGGGGGGTCCTCATGGAAGCTCTCGCTCAGCCAGGGTCTGATGAACAGTTGCGATATCGGCTAACGCTAACCACCAAATGGAACAATAATTACCCAGCCCATGACATTTATTCCCCCCCATCCGTGGCTCATGCTTGCGTTTTCATCTAATAAAATGGCGGTGACTTCATCGGCAATGCAGGCCGACAAGACGAACATGGAGTGCATATTTACACTGTAGAGGTGGGTTCAAGGAACGCTATGGAACAGTTCAAAGGTTCATAGCGAACAAAAAAACCTAGGCAGGCCCAATCAATAGGTCACAACCGAAGATACAAAAGAGGTTGACCAATGTGTTAAAGAAAAATGGATGAGAAATTATATTTGTTCGGCAGAAAAATAAATACTTTTAATAACTGCACTATATAATCATAAAAAAACAGTTCCAGCTGTTTCCAGGCAGTCCCTGTTTTTTTGTAGTAGGTAACAAAGGTTGGGAAAAGAGTGGGAATAATGATACAACAAAGTATAACCAGCCAAATGGCTTTGTTTTCCTGTTCTTCCTCTGGAGTACATCTGATAAAACCTGTTTCTCTTGTTGCTCCTGAGCAAAACCCAGAATACCCCAAGCAATCTGTGACCTATCAGGCTGCTTGGGCACCCATCAGCCCCACCCTGGACCCAACATGGAGGCCGGCCTTTGTGTGCCAGCGAGAATAGAGGCAGTTTTCTAATTTTCTTATTACAAACAAGGCGATTTATGTCCACCCCAATTATGATCGGACGAAACATTATGAATTTCCAGAAAACAATATCGCTTCACTGGAAGAAAAAAGCAATGGAATGTTCGGATTAATCATTTCGAGTATTTTATCATGTCTGCTTCTTTTAAAAAGAACAGGGATTATGTTTTTTTCCACTTCTTTTTTTTTTAGATAATTGGCTCGCTTTCAGCCATGCTGCACGGCTTTCACCCAAATGATTAAATTCCATACTTTTTTCCTCTCCTCTCAGACCACAGAGTATTACAGAAGACATGCAAGATAAATCGAAGTCCTAAATATTAGGCTTTTTAATATTGGTCTCATAAAAAGATAGATGATAGTTAGATACCTATAATAAAAGGAGACTGGTTCAGCGTTTTTGTGTGTGATCGTTGACTTTAAATGGAGACAGATGGTTAGAATACTTTCTCAAGCCCTAGAACATAAAACAACATAAGATAACCATATAAACAGAACTAAACTAAAGTTCTACTTTCATTATGAACTCATAATAACTATGCATTTGAATAACCTACACTGTACATTGTAAATGTATTATTAGTATATTTATAAATGTTATCAATGTACTTGATAAATTGAATGTCGTCATCCAATATTTGCGAACAAATGTACCATATGGCAATACAGTACCAGTGCTAACCAATGCTATTGTATTATTACCCATTGGAATGAAATAGATTCATTTTTTTTATTCACTGTTATTTAAGTCAATGATTTCCGAATTGTGACGCACACCACGAACTTCCCCCTTTGCGTACGCGATTGGCCTTTGTCTCGCTGCCTTAATGATGGAGACAAAGGGCTGGGCGCGGCCCTCCATAGGTCAGAGAAATTGCATGTTAGGGTTGTACAGCTCTGGAAAGGACAACACGGCAGCGACCATCTTCACAATTGCTTGGTAAACAAGCTACAACGCTCAAGTACTTTCTTCTTCCCGTGGGCATCTTCTGGGCTGATCACCGGCTTACGTGATTGGCCACCGCAGCGTGGCAAATCAACAACAATTCTGTTTCAACTTTTTCGCCGCAGGCCGGATGCATAATTTCCCGCGACCCTGTCAACCCCCACCACCGCAGATTATCACACTATGAAGAATGAAATGAATGGTTGAACTATCGTTTTTGCCGCAACGCCTCATTTTGGTAACATAGCCGCATGGCTTTTCAGTTGAAATGATCAGACCTTAATTGCGAAGCGTCGTTCCAGACTACCACATGTCCAGGTGACGTCACCTTTACACCAACCAGTTTTGCCAGATGTAAGATAATTAGCGTGTTTGTGTGATCATTTAGCATTTTGTATGATGTGCAATCATTAACTCGAAAAAACTATGGATCTTTTTGTACGTTTTCATTAAAAAATCCATTACAGTGAAATGGCAGGCAGCTGATTGAAAATGAATGAATAAAAACAAAATATTAAATAGGATTATAATTACAGAAATTGATAAATCAAGACGATAATTCACACATTTGCTCTGATTCTGAACTTAATCCACAAAACCAAAGGAATTCAATGACATTGTGTGATCAATTTAATTTAGCTGTAGATTATGATCTTATCATAATTTCACTAGAAAGTTTAGCAGAAAGACGCCACTGTCTGTTTGTATGTTTACCCAGAAGGACCCACTTTGCATTTCGCGAGCGCCCAATGCAAAGTCAATGAGCACCGTGGACGGACGGACGTCAGAGCCCGAGTAGTGTCACAGTGCTTACTTTTGCATACGCGATCTGATTGGATGACGGATCTTTCGCTGCCGAAATAGTTCAACCTTTTTAAACTTTTTGACGAAGCCGAAGGCTCCAACGGAGCGCATGGATCCACAATGCATTGCGCGTCCGTCCCCATTCAAGTCAACGGGGATCAGTCAACGGACGGAGGCAGTGGGCACAAGGCGTGACGCCTCGTGCCCACTGCCTCCGTCCGTCGGCGGATGACCAAGGGCGTGTCTGACGTAAAGGGGACTAGTCTCTGTAGACGCATACTGCAGCCAATCAAATCGCTTCCCGCTCCAAAGCCGATGTGTGGATATTAATACAAAAGATGACACAAACAACAGGTGACTAAAAACAATTCTAGCATTGCACATTTCGTTAAAAGACATATAATGGCCGTATTTATCCTGATTCTTCCTGCTTGTTATTGCAGAATGGATCCCGGAAACGCGTGTATCTGCATAACTGCGATCTGATTGGCCAACGGATCCGCCACTGCCTGAAAAGTTGAACATTCCTCAACTTTTTGATGTGGACAGACGGACTGACAGACAGACGGACCCACATGGACAGACGGACCCACAATGCATTTCGCAAGCGCCCCATGCAAAGTCAATGCGATCCGTCGACGGGCGGAGGCAGTGTGAACAAGCCCTGAGTCTTCCGCTATTCGAGGCGCACGTATAATGCAAACTTAATTCTGAGTGGGGGGGGAAAAACACTCACACTAAATTTACACTCTTCTCATTGCTACGTTGCTGACAACGGCAAAAGAAAAAACAAACACGGGTACGAGAAGCGCCCGTATACGTGGTGCTGTAATTGGCCCTTTTTGACTTTGGTAAGCGCCACTGCCTCCTCTCGCGCTGACACGGACCGAACCAAGCAACACATCTCCCGGGGGGCTGTTAGCACACATGCCAATGGAAAGTTTTTTTCGTGGAAGTACGTGTTAAAATAAGACTTATACTTATCCAGAGGCCAGAAATAACATCATGGTAAAAAAAATCGGAGACGTACATTGGAGGCATTGCGCTGATGACAAACCGCATTAAGCCGAAGCAGACATTCAGTAGTCATTAAGAATCCACTGTGAAGAAATGGTGATATTACACTGGTCTAATTAAACATCATTGAGACACTATAAATATTGAAAAGGTAACGTGTCAAACAGTTTGCCTTAAAACTCAATACTCGTTACTCGTTAATACTTCTTTAATGTTTTATCACTTAGAACGTTTGTGTGTGGTGTGTGTGGGTGCGTGTGGGTGTGTGTGGGTGTGGGTGTGTGTATGCGTGTGTGTGTGCGTGCTTATGTGTGTCATGAGTGCATTGCCTGTGGTGTGCATGTTCGTTTGTAATGATGTTTTTGAACATGAGTGTGTGTGTGTGTGTGTGTGTGTGTGTGTGTGTGTGTGTGTGTGTGTGTGTGTGTGTGTGTGTGTGTGTGTGTGTGTGTGTGTGTGTGGCAGTGCGTGTGTGTTTCCGTACATTTTTGAGCTTGTACACGTGTGCCTGTGTGTGGGTGTTGGTAAAGAGGAGCAGCATAGCGCATGTTGAGTGTTGGTCCGTTATGTTGTGTGCATGAGGGAGGGTGGCAGGCAGGTAATCGGAGGATATGTGCCTACCTGACGTGAAGTGTTAATATAACGTACATAATGGACACAAACATCAGCCCCAAGCCTGTCAAAATAAGAGACCTCAACACGAAAGCTGCTGTCTGTCACTCAGCTACAGTACTACAGCAGAGGCTTTGTTTTCACAGAAACACACCCATGCAGACATGCATACACATGGCTTACGTAAAGGCTATGATGCAGTCGTCATGTTGCATGGTAAAAATGATTACCATCTCACAGTAGGGTCAGAGAGTGAAGGAGACAGTGGCAAAGAGAAAGTGAAAGCTATCGAAGGTAAAGGGATGAGGAGAAGAGAGGAAAAAGATGTAGAGTGAGAGGACACAGATTGGATTTGACTTAAACCCGATCTTATGTTGTTCCTGACATTGACGTCGTCTAGGATATTCCTCTTTATTGTAATTGGCCCAATGTATTTTCACAATGTACCTGTGAGAAAGAGGTATTGAACCCCCAACTCACATGCGGGACGGTACGCAAACAAGGAGTCAGTTGTTCAAAAGCAGGAGTCGGCTCAGAGAGTTGAAGGTTGCAAAAAATGGTGCCGGTTTATTTACAGTGCCAAAAAAAGTAAAAAAAAAATTACAAAGAAAATACAAAAAAAATACAAAAAAAATACAGCCTCTCGGCAAGCTGTGGCATGTCAAATGCCCGACCTTTTCCCCCTCCCATGTCTCCCCATTAAATAGGCCTACCAATCAGGGCCGATTGGGAGAAACCACTGGGATAGGTGACATCAATATAACACGATCAATCAAACACCACAGAAAAATTGCCCCAACACTATATGTTCATCAAACGATGCATACCAATATATACACACACACAAACACAACACAGTCTTTGATAAATAAATCACGCCAACCATAATGTCACTTAGAAGTACAAAGCTACCTCAGCACCCCCGCCATTAGCAAACCAAATGAACTGTCCCAGAACCGAAAATAAAGCCCTGGTTCCCATGCGGCACGCGTTCCCCATGGACCAGTTAGACGGTCAGGTAGAAGGGTAGATGACAAACACATGTATGGGTGAATTATCTAGCATGTTTTAAATAAATGGAGTGTATTAAACTGTGGTGTGTGGTTGTTTGTAGTGTGGTGCTATGTGTGCATGCAAAAGTTAAATGGCTAAATGGTAGCATCTGGGGAAATGTGACCCTCGCTTTTCACAGTACCAAACAGGATCATAGTTGAAGTCGTTTGAAGGTCCCATGGCATGAAAATCTGACTTTATGAGGTTTTCTTACATAAATATGAGTTCCCCTAGCCTGCCTATCGTCCCCCAGTGGCTAAAACTTGGTTTGGTGTAAAACGAGCACGAGGTGTTCTGCTCGCCTTTGAAAAAATGGAGGCTGAAGTGTGCTGAGTTGCAATGTGGACCCTTATGTCGTCATACAGGATCTAAGTTCCTCCCCTTCTCTGCCTTGCACGGCCAGCGTTTTTGGCCCATCAATGAGACACGACCGTGCGATCGCCACGTGTGTGTGTGTGTGATTAAACACACTGTAACACAAGTGTTTGCTGTTCGTGTTATGGAATATAACACGTCTGTTCTTTGACGTCTCTTGTGTTTCCACAAAGAGACTGTAGTTGGGGTTATCTCATCCACGGTTGAGAAGGAATTGGGGTAAAGGAACTTTGGCTGTGACTCCCTGAAGTACATGAAGTGCGACATGCTGCCTGCCGCCGGTTGCCGCGAGGCACCCCGACACGAAGCACCACCACCCGGCAGCGGGCAGCCGGCAGCAGGCAGCGTGCGGTTCAGTCTACTTCAGATTGATGGGGAAGAGAGATGTCGGAGAACCCAACAAAGTCGTTTGTGATTCATAAATGTCTTTGCTTATCGTCTGGAGGCGCACACAGCTTTTGGCTGTGATAATATATATTATATGTATAGATATCTATATATAATATATTATTTATATATAGAGCTCCAGGACTACCGTGTGTTATAGAATATTTACAGATCATGTGTGCGCCTAGCCATTGAGATACATCCAATGTAAACAGAGCCCATGGTGGCAGCAAGCTGCTCAGAGCCACACCCCCACCCTCCTCCTTGACCCCCCTCTCCTCCTCATTTGCATTAAGCTACAGACACCGAAATGGCGCATTTGGGGAAAGCTCAATGTGCGACTGGCTCGTAGTGGATGTAATTCTGGTGATGATCTTAAAATAGGGTGGCCAGACATCCCAGCTTTCTGGGACAGTCCCCATTTCTGATGGCCTGTCTCCAGCTGGATCTGTCCCCAGTAATGTCCTATTTAAAAAAAAAAGATAAAGATATATGAACGTTTTAAATTGCAAAGCTTCTTATTTCCTCGTGAATATTCATTTTGAGGCAGTTGGTAATTAGTCTCTCAAGTCTATCTGAGAGGCGATAACGGGACCTTGCTAAGCAGGGGTCTAATTATCGATCGTTATAAGCAGGCACGGTCGATAATATTAGGCTTTCAATACAATATCGAAATTAGAGATTCTACTTTTATTATCTTTTGCTGGTCTACCAGTGTGTAAAAAAAAAAAAAAAAAAGTGTAAAACTCATCATAGTATCCCTGATGGCATGTAGTCAATTTGCCAATAATTTACTAAAGTACATTTACCTTGAAAAGAATAGGCAAAAGGTCAATATGTTCTCTTTTTTATTTCAGAAACAATAGCATCAGATCAGATTTTCATCTCACCCCCCATTGCAATGACTTAACAGTTGTCTTGAAATGCTTTGAATGAGGTATTATGCGCTACAATACAGAAATTCTCCTAATTTGTGTTCTGATTATTTAAGCGACTCTGCACTCTTTGCAGTTTAATTTTTTAGACCTTAGAATGTGCTTCACTTTACATTATTTTGCTACCAATCCAATTCAGCCTCACTTAGAGACTTGTAAGTCTCTCTGGATAAAGCAAATGTAAATGCCCAAATTGTAAATGTAAATGTTATTAATAAAGAGGAAAATTCATGGACCCGAGGCAGCAAAAACAAAAATATTATATATATTTAGGCCTAGTAAAGAAAACACTTATTACTTAATAACTTTCCTTATCAGGCAGATACTGAATGGCCATCTGGTAAAACATTCTCACGCTGTTGGAATCATTTCATGCGTTGAGAATGAGCTCGTAACACCACTTGGTGGCAAATCCATGATTCACAAGACTTTTCTTATTTAATACATCTGGAGTAACTGTGAAACAACCTCAAACAAAACCAGACATAATATTTTGAATTACGCAAATCACTGAATGATCACTCAATTTCCAACCTGCCTCCCCCCCCAACTCTGTGATCAATTAAGGGCCCAATAGGTTGCTATACCCAGACCAATCAGACCCCTTTCCCCTCTCGGTGTGACCTTTTAAAGGAGGCGAGGGGAGCTGCGGCTGCTACCATCACCACCACCAGCATCGCTATGGTAACGGTCGTCTGGGAAGACCTGAGGACGACAATGATGAGAGAAGAGGGGTGGATGAAATCCTGAGGAACCACAAGTCTCTCGCCGTGTGGGCGACGGATGGGGGGGGGGGGGGGGGCTGGTTAGAGGCGGGGCTAAGATTAATGTGTCCGGGCTTCCCCGTCTGCCTGGATATCTGGAGAGCGTTGCGGCGGAGCTCCCGTCCATTACTCTTGTGGAGGAACGGCCTGTCATGCCAACTAAGAACGCTGCTAAATTACTGTCACGTCTCACCTCCGGGCGGGGGGAGGGGTTCTGCATGTATGTCTGTCTTGTCTATGTGAGTGTGTGTGTGTCTGTCTGTCGGTCTGTATATGCATGTGTTGGTTTATGTACTGTATTTGTGTGTTTATCTATACATCTCTATACCTGTGTGTTTATACACTGTATATGTGTGTGTGTCTGTCTCTGGGTGTGTGGTGTGAGGACAATGATTTTGAGAGACGAAACTCGGGAGGTTTTGACCTCACGGTACGAGAGACTGACCTTACAGGGAAGATGAATTTGCAGGAATTTTAGAATGTTTTCCTAAACTACATGTAGCACCTATGTCACACAAATTTAACACTGAAGCTAATGTGTAACAATAAAATACAACAATAGGCTAGTGATCAGAAGACTAAGGTACGACCAAAGGAGGGAGCAGACAGAGACTGAGGTTGCTGGTTGAATGATACCATGTATTTTTATATAGCAAAAAGTGCAATGAAAAACCCACAACAATAAAGTGATATTATATACAGTGAACCGGCCGATCTGCTAAAGGCAGACAATAAAGAATTACGGTAAGTTAACTTTTTTCAATCATTTGCATATATGCACATTCAGATATTCACGATTCAGATTCACATTCAATACAGATAACAAACAGTCAGAGTCAGAAATAAGCAAAAACCCATACGCTTGGTTCATTATGAACACCAAAAAGATGATCCCAGCTGCCCCCCCCCACAGTTTATGTAAACCCACGTCTGGGTTGGGGAATTGAGTCCAGGGGAAATGAGTGGGAAAGTGTGTAGGGGAAGGATGTGTGTGCGTGTGTTGGGCAGGGGCTGAGCGAGTGGGTGAGTGTCTTTTACTGGGCTACAAAGAGCCCCCTACCAGCCTGGCAGGAGGGATGCGACTCATTCAACAATCTGTCAGTCCGTGGCTCCTTCAGCTCGCCATCTATAAGATCCTGGTCAAGAGAACAGGACCAAAGTTCCTTATAACATTCACCATGGTTTCATACATCAATCAATACATTAATCCACATGATTCAACAAAGTACTCATTGCACTAATGTTATATTCTCAAAGTCATGACTTTAGCAAATATAAATATAAATAAAAATAAATAGCATCTGTATCTATCATCATCATAACCAGCAGTTACAACAATTAGCAACATGATTCATTATTAAACAGACATGATACATCATCAATACTCTTTAAACCCATTACAGCAATATACTTTACATTCATTCTCAAAAGAACCCTTGGCTTCTCATTACAAAAGAAAAGATCCAAGCCTGTTTGCTAAACAGCGCTAGCCACCTCCATTAAAGTGAATGGCGGCCGCGGCTAATGCTAGCGGCTAATGCTAACGGCTACAAACAATTTGACTCACCGGCCGTCCGCTGCGCACTACACATACGTTCGGCCGTCGCGGTCTCGGCATGGCAGTTGCGACACGGTAAGGGGCTCCTGTAGCTCGTCTCTCATGCAGCTTCCCCACTGCTCCCTCTCTGAGACTAAACTGCAGTGGCTCAATACTAAACCTCGGTTGGTTGCGCCGACCCACGTGACCCCGTGACGTCACCGCCAGGTGACCCAGGTGACCATCCCGCGAGATTTGGACATAATACCGTGAGAGTTGAGAAACAGATACCCTGTGAGTGAGGGATTTATCACCCCTGTTACACACTCCCCCCTCTAAAACCATGCAACTCCGGTGCATGCTACACTACCTGGACCCGTGAACATGCAGGGGAATGGGACACAGGACTGGCAAACGATTCACCGTACGCATCAAAACTAAAGATACCGTATCCTGCTGCGTGGGCCGTGCAGGGCTCCTCCGGAACCCTGGGAAGGCACTCCCAAGTGGCCCTTCCTTGCATCCATCGTCCATGTATCGTGAGTTCAATAACACTCTTTGCATTCAAATGAATGACAGGCTCTTATGGGGTGGAAATATTTAAACTGTACTGTTCAATGCAAGATTAAATAGATTAAACAGTTTAGCAATTCAATTGAACTAAGCCAGGAATGGCCTGGTGATCTTGTATTGTTTTAGCTATTCATTAATATTGGGGGGCCCCGTCGAGGGAGGCTGCCTGTTGCAGTAGCTCTTGCAGTTCCTACTTTTTCTTCTACTTGCGACTATTATTCCAACTTTCCATCTGACTGGTATTTGCTAGAAGGTGCCTTGTATCTTTTAAACACATTCGATCATTAGTTTAAGTTACAGTTAGTGTAGTTTTTAGCGTAGTTTGTGATACTCGTGGACCAAACAATGATTACCTACACGAGGGAAGGGCTGATGATGTACCGGGCCGGTGGAGCCCCACCCGCGGGCATACCTGGGGAGCTAAGGGGACACCGGAGGGGAACGAGAGCCAGAACGAAGGCAAGGTTGAGACGGGAGACGCACAAGAGATTTAAACCTTGCCTTCAACTATCGTGATGGGGAACGTGAGATCGTTGGCCAACAAAACGGACAAACTAACAGCCTTGGCGAGCGGTCAGTGTGTGTACCGGGAATGTAGTTTGTTGTGCTTCACGGAGACATGGCTACATAGGAATATACCGGACTGTGCTATCGAGTTAGCTGGCTTCACGCTAGCGAGAGCGGACAGGGGACAACAGAGCGGTAAGAAGAACGGAGGGGTTCTAGCCGTCTTTGTGAACAAAAAATGGTGAAACTCTGGACATGTTACCGTGAAGGAGAGCAGCTGTACTCCAGATATAGAACTGTTAGCTGTGGGAGTGAGGCCATACTATCTGCCTCGTGAGTTCTCTCACGCCATTGTTGTTGTTGTGTATGTACCACCGTCTGCAGCGGCGGCGCACACTTATGACGTCATCCACTCTGCCATCGCGAGACGACAGACTCGGCACCCCACAGCTCTCATGATAATCAACGGAGATTTCAATCATGTCTCTCTCTTCAAAACTCTGACCAGCTTCACACAGTATGTGAAATGTAAAACCAGAGGAAATAAAATCCTGGACTTGCTTTATGCCAATCTGAGGGAGGCATTCAGCTCCTCTCCCCTCGGCCAGTCTGACCACAACCTGATACACCTTACACCTGTGTACAAGCCTGTAGTAAACAAGCAGCCGGCTACCACCAGGACTGTGAAGGTGTGGTCTAGAGAGGCTGAGGAGGCCCTGCAGGACTGCTTCCAGAGAACAGACTGGGATCTGTTCCTGGAAGACCATGCAGAGGACAATGACATACTCTCCCATTGCATTGCAGATTACATGTTCTGTGAGGACAGCGTTGTACCCATCAAGAAGGTCCGCTTATTTTCCCAACAATAAACCCTGGATTAATAAGAACATTAATAACCTACTCAACAGGAAGAAGAGGGCTTTCGTGGCAGGAGACAGAGAGGGAGTAAAATCAGTTCAGAAGGAGCTGAGAAGGGAACTGAGGGCGGCCAAAAACCGCTATAAGGAGAGGCTGGAGGGCAAGCTCGAAATGAACAGTGCCAAGGAGGTGTGGGATGGGATGAAGAAGATTACGGGACGCAGACTGCCAGGTCCAGCTGTGGGGGGCGGTCACGAACATGCTAATGAGCTGAACCTATTCTTCAAAAGGTTCGACTCTACCCCTGCCCCAGTGAGATCAGCGAGTCAGTCTGAGCCCCCCTCCTCCACCACCCCTTCCCCCAACCCAGTCACCTCCCCTCCCTTCCCCCCTCCCTCCCCCTCTTTTCATCAAGTCAGGTGAGGCGGGAGCTATCTAAGCTCCAGAGGAATAAGGCAATGGGTCCGGACAACATCAATCCCAAGGTGCTTAAAGCGTGTGCCGGACAGCTTGCTGGAGTGTTCCAACACCTCTTCATCCTCTTCCTGGGGCTTAAGAAGGTTCCCCAGTTGTGGAAGACCTCCTTCATGGTTCCGGTGCCTTAGACAGCTTGTCCCAGCTCTACCAACAACTGCAAGCCAGTGGTGCTGATCTCGCACATCATGAAGACCTTCGGAAGACTGGTTCTACAGAACCTTAGGCCCATCATTTACCTGCTGCACAGGGTTTACTCACACCTGGAGAAGCCGGGGAGCTCAGTAAGAGTCATGGTCTTCGACTTCTCCAGTGCGTTCAATACCATCCAGCCTCCCCTGCTTGAGAAGAAGCTCTCAGCAATGCAGGTACAACCCGATATGGTGGCCTGGATTGGTGACTTCTTCTTCCTCAGGAGGCTCAGGTCGTTTGACGTGTGTGGCAGGCTGCTAAGGACATTCTATCTGTCTGTGGTAGCCAGCACGCTGTTCTTCGCTGGGGCGTGCCGGGGAGGAGGCATCAAGGCTGGGGAGTCAAACAGACTCAACAAGCTGGTTAGGAAAGCCAGCTCTGTTGTTGGACTTGACCTGGACAGTCTTGAGGTGGTGGTAGAGAGGAGGATGAGGGACAAATTCAACTCCAACCTGGGCAACCCCTCCCATCCTCTCCATGTTGAGCTGCAGTAGATGAGGAGCACCTTCAGCCACAGGTTCATGTTCCCCAGGTGTAAGACGTAGCGCTTCAGGTGCTCCTTAGTGCCGGCAGCCATTAGGCTGTTCAGCAGTGCCTGTGTTTGTGTATGTCTATGTGTTTGCATATGCATGTGTGTGTGTTTAGGTATGCGTATATTTGTGTATATGCATCACCCATCATGATGTTGGTTCTGTTTGTCTTGTTTTTCTCCCTATTTTGAATATAAGCGTCTACTTATGCATTAGCACTTTGTATGTATTGCATTGTCATTTCATCCTGTGTCCTTCCACTCCTGCTGGGCTGTTTTTGCAACAAACAAATTTCCCCTACGGGGGATTAATAAAGTTGTATCTTATCTTATCTTTTCTTATTGCAATTATGCTCGTCAAATGCCTTGGAACTTCAGACACCAGCTAAATAACCTTAACGAGTTAACGTGTCGGGCAATCATATCCCATACCCTTCCACTCACACTCTTTTTTCTTTCATTTTCACAGCATTTGTCTAATGCTGTGTTTTTGGTTCAAATCCACTTCAAACTCTCAGCCGATAGACCACATAGCCACAAAATGGATTGGATTCCAGACATGGAGGAGGGGGTCTTTTGTGATGGGTAGCTGTCCATTCCTCCAGTTCAATAAAGAAGATCTATTCAATGGATCTTACCTCAATTGAGATATTTAGGAGACGATTTCCTCCAAAGTCACTAAAACACATAGGAGACTGTTGACCACTCAAGGTAAAAAGTCCAAGGTGCAGAAGATCTACATATATGCTTACTGTCTAGGTGACTGTCCAATTGTAGCTATCTTTGTTGCCTCTTTGGATAGTGTGTTGACGGGTGTAGGCGTGTGTTGTTGTTGTTGTGGGCGATGGTTGTGGCGTTTGTGGTCTTATCGACACTGTTGGTGCTGGTGGTTTGTGTTGGCGCTGTTGGTTTGTGAGGCGGCGTTGGTAGCACTGCTGCTGGTAATGTTTGGGCCGAAGGCGAGACGTTAAACTGTTTTGTCTGAGGAAACAGTGACTGTGATTGGGTGCAGGTGCTGAGGCTGTGGCGGATATTGTTCCCTTCAAGGCCATCTGCTCTCCCAGCTGCATGTTTAGTTTAGTCTGTCCGTTTAATAATGCAACATCCCCTTTGTTTCTGTCCATTCAACTTCATTTACGACGTCCTTTTTCATAGCCACAAAGTCTCAAATGGCTTTACATGTCCGAATAAAGAGGTCGATTTTAGACTTCATGGACTTTTAACTCTTTACACCAAACTTGTGTGTGTAAACAATGCGTCTGCTCCTTTCACTTCAATCATAACATCCTCTTCCATCGTCAGAGTATAAAAAGGCTTTAATTGTCAGAAAGTAGAGACGACAAACTGTTGAAATGTCTGCCAAATGACTCTTTATGATGTTGTTCTCCTTGAAAGACAACACTATTGAAAGAGTCAAAACAGAACACACCCACAGCTTTTCTTTTGCCAGAAAGCCTGCCAGCCTCAAAACACAAAATATAAATACGGCAATGCTCTTATCAATCAACTTCTTAAGGGACCCTTTTCTGAGCAAGGCTTTCTCTGTCAACCGTCTACTAAGCCCTTTTCTCTTTTCCTCCCTCTTTATCTATTGGTCTCTCTTCTTCTTTATCCATCTCTCTTAAGCTTCAAACTTTCCGTCAGGATAATACCACATATGTTAATCTGTCATCTAAAACACAAAATGTTCTTAATAATCACAGTACACTCTTGAGAAATCACTTTATAAAATGCCGTAGAGAAATTCAAAGACTTAAAAGCTAAATAAAATGATTAAAATCTGGAGCGCTAAGCAGTTTAAACTCTGAACCTTCTCAGTATGGGCAGAGACCTGGTGGTGGAACATTCAAAGTGTTCGCACAAAAGAGGTTGACTGGTGAAGAAGAGAGCGCAGTTGTTGTCGTTAGTTGGCCTGTAAATCAAACAATATGAGAGCACCTAGACATGGGGAAAGCTTTGAAGCTGTTTTCCAAGGACGGTTTATTCTCCACTGAATCCCTTCTCAGTCAATGCAACAACAATAAGAAAATGTCTGAATAGTACCTCCAGTCAAATACATAGTATGTGTTTCAAATAAATGAAAACTAGTACAGAAATCCCCTTTCAATACGTGGAAATATCCCAGTACCGACTAGCATCCGTGACCTTTACTTTTGAGTATGTTTAGGTTGGAATGATGTTGCTTTCAGACATGCTTCTTTCTTCTCAAAGAGAATTATTTCATGCATAAATCCAATGATGTCTTCAAACACACACTTCCAGCACACAACTCCAGCCAGTGAAATAGCTACCTGACGCTTGCCCAAGATCTGTTAGACTAGTAAATATAGACATACAAGTATAGTGATTATAACTTTCTGAGAATCCCCCAACTGCCATCACCAAACACATTTAGCACAAAAACCTTCATTTGTGTTTTGTACAAATAACTACATTTGCAGGCTCTCTTTGAGTGACATTTAAAAGACCTGATATAACTCGTCAGACCTATTGTGTCCTCCTACGCTCAACCTGACCACTTCTCTTTTCCTTTTTTAATGGTCAAAAGTGAAGCTCTCTCAACTTTCTCATATGCTTTTCTCCTACGCATATCTGCCCGCCTGCCAGGCATAAACTACTTTACTAATAGTTAGACAAATGAAAAACTCTATGGGGTAATTCCACATTTATATAACGACCCAATGCAAGTGCAAATTGAGACAGAGTGAAGGTTTATATAAAGACACAATGCAGGTGTACATAGAAACACAATGATGGGGTATATGAAGAAGCAGTGCAGGTCTATATAGAAACACCATTGTAGTGCATATAGAGACACAATGAAGGGCTTTAAAAATGCACAATACAGGGGTCTATAGAGACACAATACAGGTGTACATAGAAACACAATGATGGGGTATATGAAGAAGCAGTGCAGGTCTATATAGAAACACCATTGTAGTGCATATAGAGACACAATGAAGGGCTTTAAAAATGCACAATACAGGGGTCTATAGAGACACAATACAGGTGTATATAGAGACACAATGCGGGTGTATATAGAAACACAATAAAAGTACATACAAAAGACAATGCAGGTGTATATAGAGACACAATGCAGGGGTATATACTGACACAATGCAGATGTTGTCACGGTTAGCGGGTGGCAGGCAGGCAGGTAGGACCCAATAGCAGACAGTTCAGGTAAAGGATAATTTATTAACGCAAGGAACACCGGGAACACACAGGACACAACTCACCACAAACTATAATGATCCGACAAGGAACAAAGGAAAGACAAGGGCTTAAATACTAAACACAGGGCACGTAACGAGTAACAGCTGAAACACATAAGGGAGCAGTAATCACACAGGAGGGAAACTTGACCAGACATGGGGAGATACAAGACAGAAGGTGTGTTTGAAATTGTTCCCTATACACTCACTCACTATTCCCTATATAGTGTTCCTGATATAGTGGGAACGAACAAACGAGAATTCAGACACTATGCTGAACATTTTTAAACGTCATTTCCGTCAGTAAATAAGCCGGGTATTTGTGTGACCCAGACAGATGCGCCCACATTATGTGCACTCACGAGGAAAGCTGGAGGTTGTATTGATGTTGCATGTTACAGTTCCTTGTTCAAGTTTTTTCAATTAATTTTGAATGTTACATTTTCTATGTTAAATCCAAAATAACTTGTTGACATTTCGAAACGAAAGCCGGAGACTCCATCATTCAATGTATTTGTTTTTGCGGTTATTCAGCTTCTTCTTCTCCTCCGGAAAAACACGACCGCATTGCATTGTGGTATACGGGAGTAACATGTTGGGTACATCGTATGTACACTCAAATTTTGGGTACTGTTAGTGCACTATATAGTGCATGAAATTAACCACTGAGAATTCGAACACCACT